>JAMAGB010000068.1:0-21311 GCA_023625975.1 Talaromyces sp. PYS2103
CTTTATTATATATTTTAAATTATTTTATATATTTGCTTATCTTATTAATATATTATTTAAATACTTTAAATTTATTCTATTAACTATTTTATAATAGTATTAATAAGATTTAGATAGACTATTATTAAGTTAAAGATTCTTTATTATTAAATACTATTATAAATTATTTAAAGTAAGATTTTTCTTTTATATAAAAATCTTAAATTATTAGAAATTTTAATTTAATAATTATTAAGTATAGCTAAGATAGCTTTTAATATTTAAAATTAAAAGACTTCTAAGTATAAAAGGCTTTTTAAAAGTAAAATCTTAATAAGTTCTAAATATTCTAATTAATAAAAGATTATATACTTAAGTTTATATAGTTAATTTAAAATAATAAAGTAAAATTAAATATATAATAAGTAAATATCTTTATATATTTTATTTTTAATATAGCTATTAAAGCTATTTTTATATAAAAGACTCTATTTACTTTATTTATATTAAATATATTTAATATATTTATTTCTTAGTAAAAGGCTTTATTAGTTCTATTACCCTAATCCTAGAGTAGCTATAGATAATCCTTTATTTTATCTTATATTAATTCCTGTATAGCTGCGTTCAGTTGGTCTGATCTATTGGCTATGACTTCGCAATTCTCTGACACTTAACTACCTTATTTAAGCATTTAAGCAAGCTTATAACCCTATAAGCTCTAACTAGTATATAATTGCCTTTATTCTTCTTAAGTAAGATTCTTTTAGCTATCTTTTAGGTATAAAGATAGACTCTAAGCTATAAATATTACCTAGCTAAACTTATAATTTATTCTCTATCTAAATATTATATAAGTCTAATAGCTCTAAAATTTAGTAAATTAATATCTAGAGCTTTCTTAAGTCTTTAATTAAAGATAGTATTCTTAATAATAGCTTTATCTATTAGCTTATAAGCTTAGCTAAGGATTAAAAGAGCTTTTTTAAGATCTTTTTAAAAAGTTTATAAGAATACTCTCTTTCTAAATAATATTTTTTTTTATTAAAGATAATTACTATTATCTTCTTAAATATCTTATACTTTAGAGCTAGTATTATATCTTAGATTTATTCTTTAGTATATCTTAGAGCTATCTAGTATTATTTTTACTCTAAAAAATAGCCCTTAGCTAAGCTCTATAGAAAGTTTTTCTAGTAGTTATAT
Source organism: Talaromyces sp. PYS2103 (assembly GCA_023625975.1). Classification (NCBI taxonomy): domain Eukaryota; kingdom Fungi; phylum Ascomycota; class Eurotiomycetes; order Eurotiales; family Trichocomaceae; genus Talaromyces; species Talaromyces sp. PYS2103. Next base: position 1,186 of record JAMAGB010000068.1, read on the forward strand.
TTAGCTCTCTTTATTATTAGATAATAAGTTTTTTAAACTTAATAATATTTCTTCTTATTAATCTTATTAGCTTAATAGACTTTATGAGCTCTAGAATAAAGACTTTATATAATTTTAATATTAATATTCTACTAATACTTAGAATAGATATAAAGTCTTATTTATTTTATATATTAATTTAATATCTCTATAAGAGTCTATTCTAGCTATTTAATTTCTTATTTAATATCTTTTAATATATATAAGTCTATAAGATTTAGCTAGGCCTTAGCTAGCTTATTCTAAATAGCTATTACTCTCTTAAAAGCTTTTTTATTATCTAATATCCTCTCTATCTATTATTTAATAACTACTATTTATAGAAGCTTACTAGAGGTTTATTCTAAAGACTTCTAAGAGATCTAAATAATTATATAATTTAATAATATTAGCTACTTCTATTTAACTTTTTAGTAGGTTAAAAACCTTAAAATTTAATTACTAATTATAAGATTAATAATAAAGATAATAGACTTAATTTAAAACTTTTTTTAGCTTACTCTCTAGCTTAAAAAACTTATATTAGAGATTTTTATATTACTAACTTATTTTTTAGAATCTCTAGGGTTATAGGGCCTTATAAATTTATTAAGATTATTATTAATAAAAAGATTATATTATTCTATAAGCTTTTCTAATAGCTTAGTATTAACTTTTTATTTAATATAGAAATTCTATATAATACTATAAATATTAAAATCTTTAAAAATTAGATATTTTCTCTCTAAGATTAGCTTTTATTTAATATCTTAGAAGACTCTTTTAATAAATAGACTATTTTTAAAGAATATATAATATATCTCTAGCTAGTTATTATAATAATTTACTATTCTTATATATTTTCTACTCTCTAGTATATTAATCACTATAAAATAGAGATAGTTTATAAGATTTATGTAAACTTCTATTATTAATTCTCTTATTAAATTCTATCTTATTATTATTATTATCTAGGCATATTTCTAAGAGTCTTTAAACTAGTAGAATAGAAATTCTAAATAGCTTATAATATACTTTCTAAACATTAAAGACTCTTAAAGATAAACTATTCTAGCTTTAATATTTAGTACTATTTCTAGTACTATATAAACTATAAAATTAATATAAATATAATTATATTAAAATACTAATATTAAATAATAATTTTAAATATTTTAGAGACTTAACTATTATTTTTAATAACTAGTAATAATAGTAGAGAGCTTAAAAAATAAAAAGAATAATAGATATCTATTTCTATATTTATATCTAGTTCTAGAGGCTCTATATATTATATAGATCTTAGAAGTACTATAGTAAATTCTAAAAAGATTAAAATAAGATCTTAGATTAATTATTTTTTAATTTAGTATATAGCTTACTAGTAAGTTTTCTTAATTTTAGAATATTTAAATAATATTACTTTATAAGAATCTTTATAATTAGTATATATAATAATTATATATTAGTATAGTTTAGCAGGTTTAATTTTATAATTTAATACTATATATAAGTGTTCTAGAGCTTTATAGTCTCTAGTATAGATAATATATCTTAGAGATCTCTTATTATAAGCTTTAAAACTAAAATAATTTATTCTATAGTATTTTAGATATATACTTTTAAAATTAGACTTCTAATAAGGCCCTATATAATAATACTAGCTACTAAACTTAAAATCTTTATTAATTAATATCTAAGCTTTCTTTAGAGAACTTATTATTATAATTATAATACTAAATTTCTAATTACTAGCTTATAAGACTTTTAGATTTTTAAGCTAGATTAATTATTATTTAAGTCTATAAGAAGTGCTAAGCTTAATTTTTTTTTTAAACTAGTTCTAGGTCTTATTTATTATCTATATAGTGCTTTATAAATATTATATAAATTTTTATTTAATATTATTATTTACTAATCTCTACTAAAATAACTATTAGATCTAGCTATTAAATAGCTACTAATAGTATATTATTATAAGTAAAAATAAATAAGCTATTAGAGATTCTATATTCTAGAAATACTATAAGGGCCTTTAAAGCTATATATCTAGAATTAATAGTTTTAATAAAATTAGGAAGGCCTATCTTTATAAGAGTTTAATTAATAGTTAAAAGAATATTTATTTTAGTAATTATTAGAGTATCCTTTAGATATTAATATTTAAAGATTAGATATTATTTCATTTTACTCTAGATACTTACTAGTTTTAAATCTAGTATTATTTTAATTTTATAAGACTCTATAGACTATTTTTTATATTATATAATTTTCTAAGTTTTAATAATAGCTTATACTTTATTTCTAGCTATAGATACTTATTTCTTAGTTACTAGCTTAGAGGCTATTCTAAGCTATTTAAGAGTCTTCTTAGTTACTCTAGGCTTCTATATAGAGACTTTAATAGCTTATATAATCTATTTAAAAGGTTTTATTAGTTTTTAATATTAGAGTAAATTTTAATATATAAATAAACTATCTACTAGATTCTTAGATATAGAAGCTAGCCCTTCTAGAGTAAATACTAAGCTTATTATAAATTTAGCTCTTAATAGTAGTTTGAACGCTTTAATATTAGCTCTTACTACTAAGAGATTATTAGAGAGGAAATTATTATTAATAATAATATATAAATAATCTTCTAGATATTTAATTTTTATTATAAGAGCTATAATTAGAGCTTACTACTTTCTAATCTAGTTTTTAGCTACTCTAAGCTACTAGTTATAGTATTTTATAGTAAGCAAAGTAGTGCTTACTAGATTCTTAATAAGCTTTATGTAAGAGGGGGTTTATGAGAGCGTAGTAGTACGAATCCAAATATCTGGCTAGTAAACATAGGGGTCTATATTATTAGCAGCTATTTGCTGCTCTCTAGAAAGCTATGCCACCGCGGCTTCAAGATATGCGCTTTACTAACTAATACATACTAGCTAGCCAAGATCATATAGATCATATATCTCTAGTATATAAAGCTATTCATAATATCATTTAATCTACAGCTTTACAGCTATCCCCCCTCTGAAAGAATCACAGCCCTAGAACTAGATTTATATTATAACTAGCTCTTATAAATTCAAAGCTTATTTCTAATTTTAAAGCTATAATTTATTATAGTTATTAAATAATTATAGGTGTATAATAAACACAATATAAGCAACTATCAGTATAAATATAAATATAAAGATATAATTTTAACATTAATAAACTATTTCTATATATAAAATTTTAGTAAGATCCTATTAGACCTTTTCTTCTTTCTTTCTTTAATCTTATTTACTATAATAAGGATAGCTTTTAATTTACTATCCTATCTCTAGACCCTTATTTTATAGCTTATAAAATTAAATATAACTTTATTTTCTTATTCTTTAGCTTCAATTTAATTTCCTTAATAAAGTTCTAGTAATTATTAATAAATTTATAGTTATAATAACTTAATAAATCTTATATTTTACTTTATTATCTCTCTTCTTATAAGTAATAGCCTTAGTGCTTTAATAAACTAATATATTATAATATAGGCAAAATTAAGCTCTTTATTATCTATACTATCTTCCTTAACTCTTAAGATTATTACTACTACTATCCTTTAAAATAATAATATAAATTTTAAAATTCCTATCAGTATTTATATCTATTATTATTAATAAAGCTAATAATTCACAATTATTTATTACTAAAAGATCTAGTAGTGCTCTTATAGCTATTAAAAAAGAAGTAGTTCTCTCTAATAGATCTAAAGTTACTAGACTTATTAAAATAATATATTATATTATACTTTATATTAATACACTAGCTAATATAAATAAACTAATAAAGAGTGAATTTCTTTCAAGATACTATACCTTATCTATCTTTATTCTTAGAAGCTATTAATATAATAATCTATAATAAAAGAGTACTTCCCTATCTAATATACTATAAAGCTAGAAAAAATAAATAAACTTTATATAGCTTATTATAAAAGCAAATACTATTATAAACTAGTTCATCTTAATAGATATATTTTATAATTATTATTAATTATATATAGATATTAAATAACTTTATTAAATAGATCTAAATATTAGTAATCTAATTTTATAGTAAAAGATAGATAGAGAAGTTAATTATTTCTATTAATAAATTAGATTACTAGCTCTAAGCTTAGATATATACAGCTTTAGCAGCTACTTTAGTATTAAAAAAGTCTATTAATAAGTCTACTACTACTACTAAGATCTCTAATTTAGAGATTAATAATATTATTTACTTACCTCCTTAGACTAATATTAAAAAGGAAGAGAAGGAGAAAGAGAATAAAAATAAAAATAATAAGAATTAGAGACACTTTAAGCCTTATTAGTTACTTAGTAGTATATATAATTAATCTCTTTTATTATATCTTTATAAGCTTATTAGTCAGGCTTTTATTTAGTATATTTAGTAAGTTATTCTTCTGCTTTAAATTATATATTATATATATTAACAATCATAGTAAATATAAATAGATAGTTTTTAAATTAATTTTATCTCTTTCTTTTAACATCTCTTTATACTAATTTTAGATTTTTTAAATATAACTCTATAGCTACTATATTAGCTATATACTCTTCTAGTTCCTATATATATTCTTCTTTAGAATATTCTTTCCACTTAATAAGATACAATTTCTTTTTACTCTAGCCAGTCTATTTTTCCATTCTAATCTCTTCTACTTTATATTTAATTTTATTATTAACTAATACTTCTTCTAGTAGATTCATAGTTCTTACTAAATTATAATAAAACTCTAGTAATAAAATATAGAAAATAGAATATAATTATCTATATTATAGTGATAATAATAATTAGTAGATATTATTCTATGTATCTATAATCTAAAAAGAACTAATCTATTTTAAGTTAAACTTTTTAGAGCCTTCTAAAAATATAATATTCTTAGTTTAAAGTATTATCTATTCTCTAATCTTAAATTATATATTAATATATTTTTTATTAAAATATTTAGTCTATAACTCTAATACTTTCTAAAGTATATCTTATAATATAGTATATTTTTTCTTTACTAATTAAGTATATTATATTACTAATTCTCTATTTATCTTAGCTTATAGATCTTTATTCTCTTTAAAATAGACCTCCAGTAGGTTATTAATATTAATTTATATCTTATTCTAAAAGCCTATTAGTACTTTAGTAAATAATATACTAGTAATATTATATTTACTATTATTATATATATATTATATTATACCTAGTAAGCCAGCCTAATTATTCTATTTAAAATTATAATAATATTAAAAGTAATACTCTAATATTTAATTCTAGCACTTAATTTAACTATTAGTTTATAAATAAAAGATAGTTAATAGTTTTCTTTTTATATCTAGATGAAAGCATAGTATCTACTAAAATAATAATATAAATAATTAAGTTCAGTCACTAATAATATATTATAATATAATAAAGTATTTAACTAGTATATTATATATAATTATAATAAAATCTTTAGTATTAAATATATTAACTATTAGTATATATATAATATACTTTATTAAAGGATCTACTATTACTAAAATAGTATTATAGATCTTATCTATCTATTCAGACTTAGATAGCTTTAATATAAAGTCTAAAATAATAATTTTAAATAGCTATATTAGCTTTAGTAGTAACTTTATAAGCCTATATTCTTTATACTATAGTATAGCTTCATATTAATATATTTAATAGATTCAGTAATAGTATTTAATATCTATATATAGATACTACTAATAGTACTTTCTTACTATAGTATTATATATTTTTTTTATACTAAAATAACCTCCTTGAGTATCATTATGATTTATTTTTAAGATCTCTTATTTTAATACTTAATCTAGTGATATATATACTATATCTTTAAACTATAGCAGGTTATCTAGTTCTATTAACTATTAAACTCTATTTACTTACAAATTTAAATCTTAAAGCTAACTTTTTATAGCTTTAATATATATATCTATATACTAATACTTTAAGAGACTAATAATAAGTAGCTCTAATATCTCTAAATAAGCTATCTTAGTACTACTAATTATTATTATTTTATATTAAAGTACTAAGAGCTCTAGATCTTTAATATCTTCTATAACTATCTTTTAAAAAGTAAGTATATTTTAAAGCTTATCCTCTAATTCTTCTTTATTAATATAAAGAGACTTTATTTTCTCTTTTAGATATATTATATATGCTATAGTTTCTATATTTATTAATTTACTAAAGTAAATAGATTTTATATAGTAGTCTTAACTCAACTTCTTTTTTAATATTAGTAATAGAGTTTACTACTCTTTTAGAAATTCAGTATAGTCTAGCCTTTAACTTAGTATATCTATAGAATTCTTTATTCTAGACCAGTGCTTAATATTAAAATTAAATACTATAAGCTTCTTAGTCTATCTTATCTATCAGTAGTTAAATTCTTTTATAGTTATAAAATAATATAAGTTATTATAATCTAATAGTATAGTAACTATTCTTTTATTATCTTCTAAGTAATATCTCTAATAAAGAAATAACTCTATAATAGCTAATAGCTCTAAATTATAGATCTTATAATTTAACTCTATAGCTTTTAGCTTATACAAGAAAAATATAATTAGATATTATTATCTATTATTTTCTTATCTTTAACTAAAAATTATATTTATAATAAAATTCAAAGCATCTATCTCTACCCTTATTAGTTTATCTAAATTATAATACCTTAGTACTAAAGCTTTATAGAATACTTATTTAATTTACTTAAAAGCTCTTTTAACTTTAATATTAAAAATAAATTTATCTTTTTTTTTATTCTTAGTCTCTTTTTTAAGATTTAAAAGGGCTATTATCTTCTTAAAATATTCTTTAATAAACCTTTAATAAAAATTAGTAAATCTAAGAAATTACTTTACTTCCTATATATTTCTACGATCTAGCTATTTATAAATTATAATAATATAGTCTTATTCTATACTAATACCTCTAGGACTTACTACAAATCTAAGAAAGCAAACTTTATCAATTTTAAAAGTATATTTTAATAACTTAATATATAATTTATATTATTATAACTATTTTAGAATATTCTTTATATCTAATTTATAGCTTTCTACGTCTTTTAAATAGATAATAATATTATCTAAGTATACTATATAATATACATTAAGAAAATCACTTAGGGCCTAGTTAATATAAACTTAGAATATAGCTAGAGCATTAGCTAGGCTAAATAATATAATGATATACTCAAAATGCTTATACTAGGTTTAAAATACTATTTTCCACTCATCTCTCTCTTTAATTTAGATCTAGTAATAAGTATCCTAAAGATTTAATTAAATATAAATTATAGTACTAGCTAATCAGTCTATTATCTGTTCTATTAATAGTAATAGATATTAATTCTTTATAATAATAATATTTAAGTCCTAGTAATCTATATATAAGTATAGACTACTATTCTTTTTTAGTATAAAAAGAATAAATACTCTAGCTAGACTTTTAAACTTATAAATCTAATCTTTAGCTAGATTTATTAATATATAATTCTAAAGTACTTCTTACTCCTTAGAACTTAGCTAGTAAATTAATTAGTATAATAAATCTTTATCCTTCTTAAAATTAATAATATAGTTATATTTTATGTATTTTAGCAGCTTAATAGCTTCTTCTTTTAAAAATATATTAAAATATAGTATTATATAATTTAGTAAATTAGAAATATTAATAATATTTATATTTAAGACCTCTCTTTAGTCTATCTTATATAACTCTATTTAAAATATATCTTTATTATTTTTTATTTTAATTAGAAGCTTAATTAGAGAAATCTATTTTATCTATACTATTAATAATTCTCTCTCTATTTTTATCTTAGCTTTAGTTATCTATTTCTACTTTAGTGATTTTTACTATTATATTATATTCTTTTAGATTTAGTAATAATGTGATGATGTCAATCCTTGTATTGCTATCAACAACTAACTAGGGAACCTGTCGACGAAATATTGAATATGGAAAGGAAAAAGGAAGCATAGCTTTATTCTTATAATAGCTTAGCCTTATATACACCTTTACACCCTGCTAAATAAAGCACTTATCTAAATATAGTACTAATAGCTAGATTAAGATTATTCCTAAAAATAGTACTATTAGGATACTATTCTATAGCCTTAATCTTTTATTAGTAAAGCTAATCTTTTAGTAACTATTATATTATTTTTTTTTTATAAAAATACTTATCTTTAAGTATTAGTAATAAAAATATTATTATTTAGATATTTCTCTATAAAGTTATCTTTTTTTATAGCTTATAATTATTCTTTAAGATAAACTAGCAGGTCTAGTTTCTCTAAATTTTAATTATAGAAAATCTTTAATACTAGTAGTGTATTTTTTAGATATTCTATATAATATTATATTAGATCTAGATTATAATCTAGCTAATTAATATAATAATATAACTTTTTCTACTATCTTTATAAGTCTAAAATCTTATTAATTTTCTACTTAGAGTTTCTATTTACTATAAGTTTAAGAAATAATTTTTTTAATTATTACATTAATAGCTCTATTAAGATAGCTAGCCAAAGTCTTTCTAGAGAGAATATTTAGTGTATTTTTATTCTATTAGGTAAATTTAACTTAAAGGTATTTCTAATCTAATAAAGAATTTTATATAGGTTTTTATTTTAATAATTTAGCTTTCTACTTAGCTAGTTTATATTCTAACTATTATTACTAATATATACTAAATTTTCTAATATAAAGTTAATATATCTTTTTTTTTATTAGCTTAGATAGTTTATTTTTCTTAAGTTATCTTTATATTCTTCTAGATATAGTTTTAAATCTTATAAATCTATTTTATCTAGCTTTAAGCCTTCTTCTTATTAAGGGTAAGCTTTTAAGATAGTATTAAACTTTTCTAGTTAAAGAATATCTATAGCTGATATCTCTTTTTAATTATAAAAGAAGATATCTTAATTAAATTCTAAAAAAGAGAAGATACTGTGAAATTAATAATTAATAGAAATTCTAATTAATTATTTATTATAAAATTAATATATAGCTATAATTACTATTAAAGATACTAATTTATTATTTCTATCTAATTATTAATTTATATATACTATATTATAGATAATTTAATCTTAAACTATAGAATCTAATAAATCTTATTCTAAAACTCTAAGATAAACTAGTTATTCTAATCTAATATAATACTATCTAGTAAGCCAGTCTAAGAGAAGATATATTTAATTTATAAATAAGCTATATCCTCTATTATAATCTTCTTATAATAAAAAATTAATACTAGTTATTTACTAAGTCTATCTACTATTATATATATATTATTATAACTATATTAGTCTCTTAGTAATTCTATAAAGTCTATTAATAAATACTATTATAATTTTTTTAATATAAGTAAAAGCTATAAAAATCTAGAAGTATAATTTCTTTAGATATTAGTATATTTATAAGTCTTATAATTATTTATATATTATTCTATATCTTAGTTTTATAATTCTTAATAAAATCTTTCTTTTACTAGCTTTTATATCTTATTATAATCTAGATGAGTAGTTAATAGTGGTTAGTATATTTTATCTAATAATCTTATATATAAGTTATTAATATTTAGAATATATAGTCTTTTTTAAAATAGTAATCTTATATTTTCTATATACTAGCTCTTATTATCTTTAATTAATTAATCTTATATCTATTTAATACTAATAAACTTCTTATTAGCTATAAAAACTTATTTAATTATATTTTCTATTATTTTCTTAGTTATTATATCTATTAATATTAACTTTACTAAGATCTTATTATTTAATTTCTCACTTAGTAATATAATTAAATTTTAATAATCTAAATTTTAAACTTTATTATCTTTTCTTTTAATTAATATATTTATAAGTATATTACTTTTTTCTAGTTAATATCTTAGAATAAAGTAAAGTTTTTAAAGAAATTTATACTATCTAATCTAATATATACTTAAAGCTTTAATTATTATAAAGTATTTTAATATATAGTAATCTAATAATATCTTAAACTATTTTTTATTTCTTAGCCTGAGCAGCTCTAGCTTCTATTTATAGAAAGCTTTAATAATAGTTAATAACTTCTTATTATAAATATAATAATTATATTTAGCTAGATTTATTATAGTTAAGTAGTAATTAATAGAATACTAGTTACTATTCTTATAGAATTATAATAAAAGTATACTAGCTATAACTTTATTTAAGATATTAATTTCTACTTATATCTTTCTTTTTAGATTATAATAAGTAAATATTAGTATAAAATTAAGTTATTTTTTTAGAATATTAAAGACTTATTAATAATCCTCTATCTATTTAAATAGAATATTAATTTTAGTTAATTAATATAGTAGATATACTATCTAGCTATATTCTTTAATAAACTTTCTATAGAAATTATAAAAATCTAAGAAAGATTATATTTCTAATATAGTATTTAAAATCTTCTAAAAAAGTATAGTTTTTATCTTAGCTATATTTACCTTTACACCTTTAGAAATAATAATAAAACTAAGATATTTTATAGTAGTAATATAAAACTTATATTTTTTAATATTAACTTATAAGCCTACTACTTAGAGTTGTTTAAGAATAAATTTTATATAGACTTTATATTTTAGCTTATTATTACTATATATTAGGAGATTATTAATAAAGGCTATTAAAAACTTATTTAAATAATTAAAAAAGATATTATTAATTAATCTTTAAAAGATAACTAGTTTATTTATTAATCTAAAAGATATAATCTTATACTTAAAGATTTTATATTAGCACTAGAAGATTATTAAGTCTAAAGAATTAGAGCTTATCTAAATTTAATAAAATCCTTATTATATATCTAACTTAGTAAAGATCTTTGCCTTATTAATTTATTTAAAAATCTTATTAATAAATAATAAAGGGTATTAGTTCTTTCTTATTAGTATATTTAATTTTTAATAATCTATATAAAATCTTAAATCTTTATCTATTTTTTTAATAATAAGAATAGACAAGATAAATAATATATTACTAAAAATAATAAAACCTTTATATAGATTTTCTAAGATATAATCCTTTATTATCTCTAGCTCTATCTTAGTTATTTAATATAATAAGTAATAATCTAGCTCTATATCTTTCTCTAATTTAATATAATAATTATATTCCTTATAGACTAGTAGCTTATTAGATTTAGTTTTGGAGTATACGTTGTGCCGGTTAGCGGGGCGCTCGTTTCGGCCCCCGACCAACCAGCGCGCGGAGCGGAAAATGTAATTGCCCGATCCAGTATTTTGCGGGGCCGTGGCAGTAACATGGTTGCCGAATTCAGTATAGTCATCTCTCTCGCCGCTTTAACGGGAGAGGCCCCACAACATGAGGCCTATATAAACTACAAGTGCGTCCTCGAAGGACGACCGTCACTTCCACGTCCGTTTTTTCCCCTCGACCTGCGCAGCAATCTGGCGACGCCCTTGTATGTACCTGGTGAGACATGAGCAATCGCCGATCTCAGACCGCTCCTCTCCTCTCTTGCTTTACAGATCCACTTTGTGCCTGGTGCGCCAGCCCTTTCCAACACGATGGAATGAATTGATTACCTGCTGTCCAGGTGAAGATGGAATACGGATTTGGAAAACTATCACGACGCATCATCTCCATAATATCTCACTGAAAAATATCTTCAGATCAAGATTTTGTGACTGTGGACTTCAATCTGGCGATTTGGTCCTTCTCTTTTCCCTCCATTTTCCGGCTTCATTAGGCAGAACATTTTGCCGCAGCTGCTGCATTAGCTGAATTCGATTGCATGGCTGAACCTGTTGATCCGGACTCGACTTTTGCGGTAGCGGGATTCCCCGATCCGAGGCATGTCAGACCTGGTTCCTTTTTGATGCGTCGTCACGCCGTCCACCCGTGTGATACCGCATGGTCCACTGTTACAACCAACGTCCATGCAGAGTAGAGGCCAATGGCAAAAATACCGCATGGTCTATTTCAAAGGTCAGTAACAACCCGATTGAGAAAGATTCCGCGATTCCTCGTGTTATTGGCCTTCCTGACCCTCCATCTCCAAGGCGACGGATTGATTCATGCGTCACAGCAGGTGATTTGAAAGACGGTCCATCCACAAATATCCACAAATGGGGCCAACATCGCCTCAATTGTGGAATAAAAAAGGGGCCTGCTGGAAAGTGGATCATACCTTCGTGAACCACAGAGAAGTACGAGGATATTCACACATTCTAAGTCACACAGTCTATTTATCTCCAATCAGACGACTAGATACCATGTCCGGCAGCAGCTGAAAGCTGAATCAGAGAGAATTGCGTACCAGATGCGGAAAGCACTGCCTCGATTGTGGGACAAAGGTCACGCTGAGCACAAAGATGAACTGTTTTGGGCGTGCTCCCGAGCCCTGTCTTATTTTTGAGCTATGATGTACATTCATTGATTGGAGGGAAATCGACTTTTGATGACGACCACGACTCCATTCGCAGTGCTACGGTCTCATTTTGGCGGAGTACAACAAATGAAGCGGCAAGGGCGGTTCATCGAATTTGAGGAGAAATAGCAATGGTCATTGCCTGGCCAACTATGGCACCGCCAGATGGATATATAAACTGTCACAGCCTGCCGTCTAAAGCACAAAATTAAATAAGAAGCCCATCTGTTCTGCTACAAATCCCTTCGTTGAATACGACATGGCTGTCACGTTGAACAATATCAAATTCTACCATCCCCCCTCTCTCCCTACACGCCCTTTGAAAAGCACGTCTCCCAATCACAATCGCACTTCAATCTCCCATCATACATCAAAGAGTACTGATCTTGCCCCGAATCATTCCACACTTCCCTTTTCTCCGTTCTCACAGCCAGCATTACCTCACCCGTTACCTCCCCGGCCACCAGCATTCTTTCCTTCTAGGCATCATACAGCATCTGTGACTCCCTATGTCCCCTCTAGCATATCGCATACACCCGATCCTCGTCCCGTGTGCAAGAATGATTTTGATCGAGCGTTGGATGACTACTTGTCCGCTAAGAATGGAGAGAAAGAAGAGGACGAGGAGCCTTCCAGTCGTCTTCCTATACAAGGTAAACCTTAGAGTCGGGAGGTTGAAATGTTCTTAGCTTACGTGAAGTAGATCATAGAAATGAGAATCATACTCATAGCTCTCTGCCTGATCCAGAGATTTTGATCCAAACGACCGCCAGCTTGCTATCACCCAGCTTCACCCTGCGGAAACCCGTGGAATCGCGAGCAGAAGCGAAGCCCACACATCCAAAGCCGCATGATGAGTCGCAGCCACGGGAACAGCCCAATGATCTCGCATACACAATATCTATGGATACATCGCCGACATTCTGTACCTCTGAACCGCACACATCAGCGCCTCACGAACCCAAACATCATTCGACGCATTCGACCATACAAGCCTCTGCACAGGATCCATCCGTACCCAATCAAGAACGTTCGGAGACTTCTCGAACAAATTCAGTCCCAATTCATAGCCCCGAATCTGGCGGAGCCACCTTAGGAAACGAAAGTATGGACTTTCAGGCAAGCTCCGGAGAATCAGAGCGTGCCAGCTCGTCAAAAAGAAAGAGAAGTCCATCAGCACACTTGTCTTGTCCGCCCACTCCGCTGGTTGTGGTTCCAGCTTCGTCCTGTTCTACTTCCTTGCGCAAAAGACTTAGTCCGCAGAACTCGGACCGTTCGCAATACTCGGAACGGATGGTCGAAGATCTCGACGAATCGGACTCAGCTCCTTCTGATGACGAGAACGATGCAGACTACCTAGATCACTCCGAGACAGAAAACGCCAGCGAAAAATTGCACCCCTCTAAGCGTCATCGTAGAGGTCCAGGCGATGTTTCGTCAGCCTCTCGAGTACTTAAACATTTGTCCTCGGAAACCCCACCCGCTAAACAGCCAGAGTCACCACAGGAAGATTCGAATCCAGAAAGTGAATCAATTCCTATCCAGGGTTTCCTCCGATTACAAACTAAGGGAACCGAAGTCATCTACTCTTTGGAGTTCTCCCAGACGCATTTTTCGTCGTTTTTCGCAGACAAGCAGATAAAATCTCCTCAATCACATCCGCGAACAGCATATCCCACGACGAAGACACCATATTCGCTTGAGGAGGATGAACTCATTATTGACTTGAGGGCTCAAAAGCTGAGCTGGGACGAGATTGAAGATCAATTTGCGGAACAATTTCCACACCGGAAAAAGTCATCGCTACAGGTTCACTATTGTAATAAATTGAAACACTTGACGAAAGAAAGGGGGAAAAGACGAGTCAAAAGCTGTGAGTAGTCACAGTTCTGTCCTAATCTAGGCATTGCATGATCAGTTAGACTAGAAGCATCAAAGCAATACTTATATTTGCATTTGCATCACTATCTGCTGGCGGATGAGCCAAAAATCACGCCAGCTTATTGACGGACAACTGTAGATACAAGCAATAGACGCGGGATCTGTGAATTCCCGCTTCCGGTTAGTTTTGCCGTTGACGGCCTTGCGTTCCCGTACGCCGTATTGTCACCGCGCCCCGAACCCGCGACTATATAAACCTCGTCCCTCGCCGTTTTTACTTCTTCCTCTTCAACTTCTCTATTTTCCCCTATGGTCAAAGTCGCTTGGGTTGCCCTTGGGTTGCCTTCTCCGTCCTCCAGCTCAGCTCATCTCCACCACCGTCGCAATCACGGTCGCAACGCACGGCCACTGCGCCATCTCTCCACTCTCGGGGATTCATTTTCAGGGGTTTCTTTTTGAAAGTTGGTGTGGTCGGATCTACAGTACTCGAGCTGGATCATTCATTGGCATCAGGTGTAGTCTCTACTATGCTAGGCACAGAATCCTTACTGTCTCGTGTGATCCTGGGGTTTCTGGCTATGCTTTGGAGACTATGCTTTAGAGATATCGGTCTCTTCGATTCTACGGTCTGCAGAGATGCATACCCCCGTCTTGCAGTCCTTTACAACACGGCCTCATCAAGGCTGATCCAAGGCTGATTCCGGTCAATGCTCCTCCTGAGTTTCACGCACCCCGGCTGCGTTACATCTCCTACCAGTCATGTCAATCACATGTGCCAAGTCCCACTTCTGAGGGTCCAGCTGACAATATGCCTTCAATACATGAATGTAGACTGCAGCGATGATAAGCACTGCCGGATAGCCTTCCCTGCTTGGGGAAGTCTATGCCCGACGACGGCCACAGCTGCGTATACAGATCTCGCGCCGCCTTCCACACGAGAACAATCACAGTCACTGAGATCTTCAGGTGTGCTTTCGCTTCCTATAACTTGATTTTATGTCATTCTGACAATATGCTGGCTGCCGAAAACGGAGTCGGTGCCCGGCTTGGTTTCCATCATGGACCCATTGAGGGCCAAGCAACATCACTCGGCTTGGCTCCAATACGTGATAATTTCGCCTCTATCCGGAAAGACTTTGACTTCCATCTGTGAAAGAAACAATTTTCGGACAGCATCATTAGCGAGGAACCTTCGCCAGTCAACGTGATGCCTCTCTCAGTTAGAGACGACATTTTCAGTCGAAAAGTGGCAGTTTAGTCGCCAAAGCGTTCAAGAATTGAGTTGGATGGATATTATCTGGAACGAAGCGGTCATGAGCTTGCTAATTCTCCATCTGTAGGTTCTATATTAGAGGATCTCGGCTCATACTGAAGATCCAGAGTCTGAGTCTGAGTCTGAGTCTGATACCGACGATGGCCAAGATCTAGGAGATCGGTGGGAGTTCCGCCGTATTTTAGTACGTCGGATTGATCCCTCTGGTCGTCGAATGGCACTGCAGGATTGGAAGCCCACGTGGGAGCACGAGGACCAGCTCGATGGATTGAAAAGGGCGCTGCGTCGATACGCGAAAGAACGACGAGGAACAGCCTAGCTAAGAAATTGTGTCCAAATTGCGGGGCGAAGAAGCGCAAGTACGATGCATGAACACGCCTTTTCTGGATCAGATCTTCTGCAAACTTGGGCTGTGAATAGTCTTAGCTTGTCTTAAGATAAAACGCATACTATTTTTTAAGCCAAAGCGAAATTAAAGAACTGCGTTTTCATTCTTAGTTAGACGCTCACTTTGGTTCAGATTAGTTAAGATTAGTTAGCCACTACCGTATTCAGGAGAGTAGCTTATCCTAATTTGTACGGTAAAGTCGTACAACTTGCTGTTCAGAGCGGAAGTGGGACAATATAGCATTCGCCTCATTCTCTGATTCGAACACCATTTCTATATCACAGACGTAAACTAACTATACTATCAGGATTCGATCAGTGCTCGAATATAGTCAATCCCTCGAATACACCCACCGAAATTGGCTCCCTCTAGCCTCATATCCGCTCCATTGTCTGATTCATCAGGTCCATGAACGCTGATGGGTATCGCAATAAATGATGTAGTGCCTGAATCAGACAGTACTCTCTCCATGACTCTACTAGCATGATTGTGGCTAGGACGTGAGCGTTCCTTCTAGTAGATCCAGCATGCTCCATTCGTATTCAATGAGGCTAGATATCCAAGCCCTCATGTTTTTTGACGGTGTCCGCGGACCCATCACCCATTTTCCAAGCTGCTGAGGTGTGCTCAATCCCAGTCTTGTCTATTTGGAAGTAATGATCGTAGATCTGTCTCGAGGCTCACAGGGCATAGCTCGTAAATCTCACTGACGTAATCCGCGCGGGTTATCGTAAACAATCCGTGAATTGTGATTCTCGAAAAAAGGAATGACAGCGCCATACCCAGTGACACGATGGAGTTCCGCTAACTCCATAGCAGCCCGCTCATCGTCAGTCGGCCATCGTACAAGGACCCACTTCCCTCTATGCGTTCGCAGGACGTAGACGGGAAGGATGGTCTTGTCTTCGTGCGCCGTTTGATAATTGTAATTCTTGTGGTTGACATCAATATTCATGAATATCCGGTCGGCCCATACTTGAATAGCGAGGAATAGAATCCGGCTATCCCTCTCCCAATCAGGGAAAATTTCGTTGACTGTCCTGTACGCTGTGGCGCGACAGTCTTCGGAATTTTGGTTTTCTGTTTTCACCCTGATGATGATCCGTTTGGCACTACCTTCAAACACCTCTTCGCGGATATCGGTGAGATTAGACATGATTTGAAGCAATCGAGACTTAGTGGTGCAATATTCGAAAGCAAATCAAGGTAGAAATGGCGGTGGAAGACCGAAGCTCTCAAATCTGAGGAAGCTTCACCCTGCTTATGTCTGTAGCGGTTTGCGACGCTAACACGGAAATGGTTTAACGTAGGGAATGACCCCTTGCTTGGTTCAGGCTGAGCAAAAACGAAGCAGCTAGTGAAAGAAATTAACCAGGCAATTGATACATATACTAACTTCATAAACTCCATATAAACTATGAATACGAAGAGCTACATAACTATGCTTCTGATCCGACATATGAAATACAAATTATCCCCCTCCAACTCGATTTCACCGCTCCTCAATTGCTGAGACAACCCATCTGACAATAATCTCTAGTTGTGCATGGCTGTGCGTTGCTTTGAGTGAAGAGTATCAAGGAAAGCTTCCTTCTGAGCTTGACGGCGTCAGATACTGATGACGGGCACATTTACCCGGTAGCCACACAACGTTAACGGTTTGTCGAGGATCGGTAGTGGTTATCTGACAGTTGCCACGCTGGCATGGAGTCGATTTGTATGCACGATCAGGGCAGCCACAACCTTGGAAGTATTTGTCGTCCCAGTTGCACATCTACCAGAAGGATTAGATTAGCTCCCATTGAGAGCGAGTTGGCTAACCTTGAAATCTTTAAGCAAAGATAGCTGTTCTTATGGATATCCGTCGAACGAAAAGATGTCTTTGTCGACAAGCTGAGACGACACAGGAGGCGGCTGCTTTTATAGTCATTAGCAAGATTTCTTGGTACGGGTGAATACGTTTCTCAGGGCTAGAACTAGATAGAGTATGGCTCTGGTATTATCTGAGAAGTACTGAGGCCAGAGTAAGATCCGTGATTAACCTGTCTCAGAGTACCCCAATCTAGATATTTTTGCAAGGATCACTTTTCTTGCATTCTTGGCGTGCTGAGCTGCACGTCCAAGCCGTCGCAGCATTCCTATTTCTATCTAGTTTGTCTAGTGTTAGTAAACCCCACTTGACACGTCACCAGGTTTTCATTTCACTTCACTTCACTTCACTTCACTTTACTTCATTTTACTTCACTTCACTTCACTTTACTTCACTTCACTTCACTTCACTTTACTTCATTTTACTTTATTTCACTTCACTTTACTTTACTTCACTTCACTTTACTTCACTTCACTTTACTTCACTTCACTTTACTTTACTTCACTTCACTTTACTTCACTTTACTTCACTTTACTTCACTTTACTTCACTTTACTTCACCTCACTTCACTTTACTTCACTTCACTTCACTTCACTTCATTTCATTTTACTATACTAAATTTATTCACTCTTTACTAAATGTCTTCAAAGCGGCTGACAGTTGAGATTCTATTGAAACTCCTCGAAAATGAGAGACTCAAGTTTTCTGACAATTATGTGGCTTTGACTGCAAAACAGATATCAGCAATTCAGAAATGCTCTAGGCTCATCATGAAAGACCGCACCGCAATACAACGAAATGTGCCAAAAAAGAGAGCTCATACAATCCTTACTGAGTACTGGACACACATCCCAGAGGTATTTGTCTTATGCACACTGGTGGCCAACGAAACTGCTTTGGCATCATTGAAAGACAAAGACTATCTTCGACCGGTTCAACAATGGTGGGATGATGTTCATCACCCTAAAGGATTGACTAAAATATTGGAGCATCATTCTACGATCTTTCCGTACAGCATATGGAACTGTATGTCTCAATGCACACTTGAAGCTTACTTCCTCTAACCATTTTCAGATGGACAACCCTATCGAACAAACCTACTTCACGCCGATCTTATATCGTTCCTTCAGACATATGCCGGAGAACAAAAGTCCTTAGCAATACAGATACCAGATAATATGGATGAATCGCCATCCATCGTTATATCTCGAGAGATGTGCCAGCATTTGATCAAATACGCAATGGAGCAGACGAAAAAAAGGATAACGGGGCAGGATCAAGTTTCTGGACGAATATAAAGCACCGTCGGTCGTCCATAGAGCATACAGCTTTGACCAGATGCTATTTCTGCGAAGATGAACCCTGTCTCTCCTCGACCAGTGTAGTATATCTCCGTTCTGCCACCACCTGTGATTTGAGCATAACCATGGCCGCTGCCTTTATCAACGACTACCGCACACACGTCTGGTGATTCTTCGAATTTGAAATCGTCTTCTCCGGTGGTCTCATCTTGAGCGAGCCGAACGTTTTTCATATCAGCGATCTGTATGGGTCAGTAGGTGCGAACGATACGGAATCAAATGTATAGTTACAGATTCACGGGCGAACTCGCGAAGCTTCTCTCGATCAGCCGGGGTCCTTGTTGTGCTCATTTCAGATCGGCGCAAGAATGCTCGGTTTGAAGGTGTTTTCTTTCTTTTTTGGGTTTAGAAATTGTTCCTGAAGCGTACTCCAAAATGTAAAAGGGCAATCGAAACATGGTGTAACAGGCAATTGTGAGCACTGGCGGAAAAAATCGTATTCTCACGAGATGAACGTTGGACTGCAATTCTGCCACTACGGCCCCGCCAACACTAGATTTAGGTGGCAATGCGTCATAATATATGGTCTTAGTACACAGCCAGAAGATGGAAATAAAATTCCCACTTATATCATCTTCAGACTTCCAACGAATTTTAATTCTTTCATTAAATATCTTGTCAAGTTTCATGACAGGGTACATGATTATTCAACATTTAAATACTATATTGATCCTCAAATACTATGACAAAGTTTAATAATCTTTGCCTTATTCAGTACTCTACTCTACTCTACTCCACTCTACTCATTTTACTTCACTTTACTTCACTTCACTTCACTTCACTTCACTTCACTTCACTTCACTTCACTTCACTTCACTTCACTTCACTTCACTTTAC
>JAMAGB010000069.1:0-19509 GCA_023625975.1 Talaromyces sp. PYS2103
ATTTTTAACTTAATAATTTATAGTGGTTAAGAGCTTTAAATTAATTCTTAGAGATTCTATTAAATATTTAAGAATGCATACTTTTAAAAAAAAGAGGAATTATAATATCTAATATTATTATAAGATTAAAAGAACTAATTAATATATTTATTAGATTAGTATCTATAATATAAGATATTTATAAAGATATTTTAGAAATTAGAACTTACTATAGTTAGTGTACTACTTTATTTTTATAATAATAAGAGTACTATCTAAATATTTAGTAATAAGAGTATTATTTAGATATTTTATACTCTTTCTAGTGCTAAGATAGTATTATAGCTTTATATATATATAAAGTATAAATCTTTATTAGAAATCTAAAGGACTAAGTAATTATTTTTATTATAATCTTATATTTATATTTTATTAAGCTTAGAAGACTTTGAGTGCTCTATCCCTAGTAACTGATACTATAAGTGTTCTGTAGTCTATACCCTCTATCCGAACTATCATTCAACCCCAGTCTTTACAAACTGCCAGCTGATAATAATACGTAATAATAATAATTAAAAATCTAATATATAATTAATTAAAAAAATCTCTTAAAACTAAACTAAGATACTCTTAAAATTTTAAAACTAAAAAGAATAAAAATGATTATTTCTTGATAAAATCTAGCTCTACAAAATCTTAAAGATTATATTAAATTATTAATTTAAAAAAAGCTTATTAAAAAATTAATTCTATTAAAAAATCTATAAAAACTCTTTTGCTATCTTTTATTTTATTATTAGTCTTTATAATAGGGGAGTGATAAATCTACCGCGATTTTACTAAATCTACCGCCCGCTAAGCCTATGTCGGGAAAGCTCTGTAATATCACTGTATCTAGTAAATTCTTAGTGTTGTTGATCTTAAAAATTGATTGCTGCATAGCCACCAAATCAACTCATGCCTCGCTTATTTCTCATTATGCCACATACACTGAATCACAAATATTAACCACATCACTAAAATTGAAGCCATACAGCATCTAGTTAATCGTCCTAAATCTCAATTTCCTGGTGTTTTAAATGTCCTCCGAAACACAGCTCTCTTACCTTGTATATGAGCCCCAGCTCAAGCATATGTCCACCGATCCCCGCCTCCCTCCGGGCCCCCAAATCTGGCAAAAATGAAGCTATCTCCAACGAAGATGTCTTCCCCCGATAAAGGGCTGGTCAATGGATATGCCGCACAAAGCCATGCACGACAAGATAAACACGTGGCTGGCTATCGAGCTGGCCAACGGGCTGGCTATCGAGCTGGCTATCGAGCTGGCTATCGAGCTGGCTATCGAGCTGGCTATCGAGCTGGCTGACGGGCTGGCTGCCGAGCTGGCTGCCGAGCTGGCTGCCGAGCTGGCTATCAAGCTGGCTATCAAGCTGGCTATCAAGCTGGCTATCAAGCTGGCTATCAAGCTGGCTGACGGGCTGGCTGCCGAGCTGGCTGACAAGCTGGCCAACGGGCTGGCTATCGAGCTGGCTATCAAGCTGGCTATCAAGCTGGCTATCAAGCTGGCTATTAAGCTGGCTATCAAGCTGGCTATCAAGCTGGCTATCAAGCTGGCTGACGGGCTGGCCAACGGGCTGGCTATCGAGCTGGCTGGCGAACTGGCTGGCGAGCTGGTGACTAGGCACCCAAGAGAGGGATATTGCGCCTTAGCTGCGATAAAAGTGGCCATCCTGGAATAACGTGTCCACCCCCGTCCCCCTAAGCCGTTGAGATAGCTGCCAGTAACGTAAATTAGAAGCGCACTCATTCAAAGACTCTGAGTAGTGATTTCCCTATATAAAATAGGCTATCTTCATCTCGATTTGAGAATGCAGCAACGTAGATTAATAGCGATACATTAGTCGTTTTTTCATGCCTTACCGGGGCCCGTTCCAGCGTCAATTCCGGCGTTGGGGAGCCTGCATACTCAGCTGAGGATATAAGGTGTTAGTTAAGCATGGAATATTAGTAATCAAGTCTTAGAAAATCAAAAATTAATTGCAGTTGAACTAATACGCTAAGAAATTTGTATGTGTGGGAGTTGCGTACGGGTTTGTATAAATTTCAATTTAGCGCGGTAGATTTAGTAAAATCGCGGTAGATTTATCACGACCTTTATAATATTTTATATTAATTGAATTAACTTTAATAATATTGTATCGTTGGTATTCCACGGCTAGACAAATCCCGTAGTATCAATGGCAACAATTTTCCCTCCCTCGACCGTTGTCCCATTGACAGGAAAAACCATCCCCCCCGATGTTGCCACATACAATGTCTTGGTATCACCAGCTAGTCGACCAAATCCTGGTGCAACGGAGCCTGCCAAAGTGATTTGGTCTGGCGCGCCAGCGACAAAGGTGGCAGTACCATCCGGCCTGATGGCCGCAAGCCGATTGTCTGCATCGGTTGCAGCCCAAATGATACCGCTGTCTTGCGGTCCGAAGTAAAAGTTATCAAGATAGATGGTACGGAGACTTTTGAAATTTTCGCTCTTGGTTCCTTGCACGGGGTATCCTGTGTTGGTGACAGCCATACGATATATCGTTGCCAGATAGCTGTTGGACCAGTACAAATAGCCCTCGTGAATGTGGAGGCCGTTGATGCCAAACTGTGTGGCCCCCCAGGCAGGACCCTTCATTGAGTCTTCTTGAAAGGCTAGTTCGTAATCGCATGTGTGCGTGTCAACTCTCCAAACTACACCCATAGTTGAGTCGCTGACCAGGACCGTCGAGGGTGAATCTGGGAGAGACTCGATTCCAGCGAGAAGTCCACCCTCTGGAATCCGCACGCATTCCTGAATGATGGGCTCGTGAACCTTAGATTCTAGAGTCGGACGGAGATCGAGCTTCCAGACTCCAAATGTGCCATCAATCCCAATCCCGAGGCTGCTCTGATTTCCTCCTAAAAAAGCGAAAATATTTTGCTCAGTCTCAACAATGGCGGTTGCTGCATTTATCTCTTTGAATGTGTGAATCAACGACAAACTCGGCGTTTCGGTATTCGCTCCTGAAACTGAATAGATGGACGCGTTCGGCCAGACAGTAGTCACATAAATATCGCCATTCGATGCCACAAAAAGGCTATTTAGGTAGGTTGGTAGTGAGAACTGATGGACTATTCGCACTGGTAGTGGAAGGGAGATAGCAGTAACAGGACTCAAGAGAAAGAAATAAACAATAGAATATACTGTCAGGGCTAAAACCCTAGACTTTTTTGGCTCAAATAGCAGGGAAAGCAATTGCATGTTTCTCCGGCAATGTTGATAGTGCGCCTATATGAGTAGGTGTGAGTTGAGCTTCCACGTATAAGAACTTTTAAGCCCTTTATGTACTGAGAAATTATCCGAAATCCGGGTCTCAATGAATAAGTCTTCATGGAGATGATTGCGTTGAAATTTCCGAATCCCCCTTTAGGATAATCCACTTATTACTCCGACTCTTCATACCAGCTGCAAAACCTAATTGAGAGGTACTCGGAGTGTTTCTCGTGGCCTGGATACTGAAGATACAAGGATCCCAGTATGTTAATGATTAAAAAATTATACAACAGCTAGAGATTTCCGCCCTCCAGAGGAGGACTTGGTATGCCTCGTTTTTCTATTGTGATTCAACTGTTCTTTTAATACAATGTATTACACTTTTCTCCTTCTCCTGGCCTTCGTGGCGAGCTCAATGGGCTTGCTTGCACTCTCAGACGTCAATTTTGATTTGCTCGGCGAAGTAAAACCATGCGAAAATACAGCGACTTCTCGAAGATGTTGGGGACTGTATAACGCAGACACAAATTATTACAAAACCGCGCCTGATACCGGGAATACAGTTGAAGTCTGGTTATCTGTCGAGGAAGGTGTCTGTAATCAAGACGGATATGAACGGCCTTGCATGACATTCAATGGCACTATGCCTGGTCCGCCCATCGTTGCTAACTGGGGGGACCATCTCATTGTCCACGTCAAAAACAACCTCAAATCAAACGGCACTTCAGTCCATTGGCACGGCGTCCATCTGCGTAATAGTAACGAGTGGGACGGCGTCCCTGGCGTCACTCAATGCCCAATTCCACCAGGGAAATCCCTGACGTACCAGTACAGAGTCACACAATATGGCACCAGCTGGTACCATAGTCATTTCTCGCTGCAGTTGTCCGACGGCCTCTTCGGTCCGCTCATATTCCACGGTCCAGCCACAGCCGATTATGATGAGGATCTTTATTCACTCTTCCTACAAGATTACTCACACAGTTCAGTATTCACTGAGTGGAGTAATAAGGAAAAATGGGGTATCACTTCCTCGCAAACAACAACTCTCATTAACGGCACTAACACATTCAATTGCTCGTCGCTCGACTTCCGTGATCGCAGCTGCATCGGAGATGGAAAGAAGTTCGAGACAGTATTTGTACCTGGCAAAAAATATCGTCTCCGCCTGATCAACGCCGCGATGGACAGCCAGTTTCAATTCAGCATAGACGGACACAATCTGACGGTAATCGCTAATGACTTTGTTCCCATCGAGCCCTACGAGACTGATAGCGTGATTATCAACGTTGGGGAACGATATGACGTTATTGTGGAAGCCAATGCCTCTCCTGGAAATTACTGGCTGCGTGCAGGATGGGTGAAGTCTTGCCAGGGCGTTGCCAATGATGATCCCGACTCAGCTACGGGTATTATTCGCTATGATAAGGCCAGTACAGAAGAACCGAGAAGCACGCCGGCCGTCAAGACGCCAAACACCTGCGGTGACGAGCCTCAGGAAAGCCTGATTCCGTACTTGAAGCTCGACGTTGGCAGACTTGTCGACACCACCGTCGAGGATATCAATGTGCGGCTTACTCACACCGCGGTATTCCAGTGGACCATTAATAGCAGTAGCCTGGTTCTTGACTGGACACAGCCGACACTGAGACAGGTCTTTGACAATACATCTACTTTTCCCACTCCTTATAATGTAGTCGAAGTCAATGTAAGCCATGCATTTCTTATCAGATACATATTTACTTACCGGTCGAATAGAAAAAAAATCCGGATGAAGAGGAATGGGCCGTTTTGATTATTGAGAACAAGGCTACCAGCTTCTTTGGCGGGTATGTTATTCTAAAAACCACTCAGTTCTGAGATACCAATGGATCCTAAATAACGAATGCTTAGCATTGCCCATCCAATTCATTTCCACGGACATGACTTTTGGATTTTGGCTCAAGAAAGCACACCATGGGATGGGACGATGGATTGGTCTCGGAAGAACCCCCCGCGACGAGATACAGTATTGCTACCAGCTCATGGCTATCTAGCATTGGCATTCCAACTTGACAACCCGGGTGCATGGCTTGTGCATTGCCATATCGCGTGGCATTCGAGCATGGGTCTGGCACTTGAGTTTGTGGAGCGAAGAGATTCCATTCAAGTAAAAACGGCCAATAAAAAAGTATTCGACGAGACATGTAAGGCTTGGTCGGCGTGGGAACTGGGCAGTCCGTATGAGCAAAATGATTCGGGCATCTGAACATGCAGAAAATATACAGTCTCATACTGTACATTGCGCCAATTCGTGTGTCAATATTGTGTATCTGTGCGTACTTTAAAGGCCCCTGGGGTTGCTACGGTCGTCTATAGGAGGCTTAACCACAAACCAAGTCGTCAAGCAATCACAAGAAGTCCCTAACTAGCGAGCAAGCAAGTAAGAGAGTATTCGTTTGGTATTTTTCAATTATACAAGACTAGTTCACATTCGAAAACATGAGTCTGGTCGTGTGCGGATCGGTTAATAGCAGAATACGATTTCGTGTTCAAACACCAACTGGCAACGTCTTCTAACTACAGAATCTGGAATATGATAATGATGGATACATGTATGATCTCCACAGGTATGATGTGCCCTACTTAGACGAAGGTGCACTCCAACATTCAACAGTGACCATTGTCCTTTCATGATTGACACTGGGCTGGCCTAGGATGTATGACTCTTGTAGTCCAACATATTTACCCCCAACATTGATCATCAATCGGGTATTCTGTATGGCCGGTGAACCGACACCGGTCTCCTCGATGTAGAAAGGAGATCCATCGCTCGCATGCCCGTACGCGTAAATAAACGGTAATTGTATCTTTGAGTCGTCTTTATCATTAGTGACGATGATCGGGGCAGCTACTCCTCCCTCAATTGTCGCGTTGAAGCCGGGTCCGTGAATCGTGCCCCCTACGATCGGCTCAACGATGCGTGTACCACCTTGAAGTAAAGGAATAGGTGAAAGGCTTTTTCCTAGTTCTACCGTTGCACTGAAGAGGTAGTTTGCGATAAGTGGCGCAACTTGAGCTCTCGGCAGTTCCGAGAGAGCCATAGCTAGAGGTATACAGGTAGTTCACTAATGCGAGGGCAAAAAATCGAGGAGGGCGTGTCGTGAGAACTTTTCCACCTTGTCTGCTGTATAGATATTTCTGTGCATATTTACTAACACTCATTGGCGACTAGACATAGGTTAAATATCAAAGCAGAGCACCACCTCTCGGGACATTGATTGCTGGGAAATTGATGAATCCGATGTTTTTCCGGATTTGGATAAATATAGTCCAGAAATACACCGAACATAGAGGCAGTCAGGTTCTCCTTACTTTCATCTGGCTACCGCCTCGGCATGTTTTCCTTCTCTTCGTCCAGTCTTCTACCTTTGACCGAAAAAGTGTCTGCCGATAATCAGTTCTGCCCAGACAGAGGGTAGTGTACGGAACAGGCTAAAAACGTAAGATATCTAGTATTTTGCAATACGTAGTGCGTACGAAGCGCTTGCCCAAATTCCGAATGTCCAGGAAAGTAGCGGAAACTCCGAAAGCCCTAAGCAGCAGTTTCCAGATTACAAAAGCAGTCGATTGTATTGCTTCCTGTGCCGATATATCCTCCAGCATTTTTCTACTATATAAGAAAACCAAGAAAAATTCGAGCTTTTTCTCTACGAGCCCTTTTACCGTTTAATTTGATCATAATACCCTTTGGAGTCCCTTGAGGTGCTTAGACAGAATGTTTCAAGCTACAATGCACGAGTCTCAGCATATCCAAGCTCCTCAAGTTCTTGGGATGCCAGAGACAGAAGATAAACCCCCACAATGGACGACTTTATGCCAAATGAAACGAATCGAAAGAGAGAAAAGCATTCCTGAGCAGTGGAAAATCCCACCAGATGTTGTGTTTGAAGGGAAAAACTTGCTTCAAGTGCCCACTACATGCGGTATTCTTACGGAAGAAGAGATCAAGATCACCTCGGATTTCGATGCAATGGAACTGCTCGAACAGATGAAAGACGGGAAACTCTCTTGCGAGGAGGTAACTATAGCATTCTGCAAGAGGGCAGCTATTGCGCAGCAGCTGGTAAGATTCCTTCTCTATTCCCGAGGTCGTTGACGAATGTCGACTCTCAATGATGCGTAGTATTTACTTATTTGTTGATTGTAGGTGAATTGCCTGACGGAAATATTTTTTGACGAGGCAATCACTAGGGCAAAATCACTCGACGAGGAAAAAAGACGATATCCTGAGCGCCCTCTTAGACCACTTCATGGTTTACCAATTTCCTTAAAGGACAGTTTCAACTTGAAAGGAAAAGACTCTTCCATCGGGCTTGCATGTTTTGTTGGAAAACACGCAACATCCAACTCTATACTCGTGGATGAGTTGCTCTCCCTCGGCGCTGTTCTCTATTGCAAGACGAATGTGGGCCAACTCATGTTAACCGGCGATTCGGATAACAATGTGTTCGGACGTACTTTGAATCCCACTCATATAGATATGACAGCTGGAGGCTCGAGTGGTGGTGAGGCCGCATTGGTCGCATTACGAGGAAGCATCTTAGGTGTAGGTACAGATATGGGCGGCAGCGTGCGAGGCCCTTGCTCTGCAACCGGGGTTTACGGCTTCAAACCAACCTCTGGCGTCATATCGTACGGAAACCAGCAAAGTGCTGTTTCTCCTGGCATACGTGTCATACAATCCAGTGCTGGAGTCGTAGCCACCACCATGCGAGACTGTCGTCTTCTCCTTAAATTTTTAATGGAGAATGAGCCGTGGACCAGAGATATGACATGCAACCGTATACCCTGGACTGGAATTTGGAGGGAGAGGAAAGTGCTTCGTATAGGAATAATTATGGATGATGGTTGCTTTACTCCCACACCACCTATCCGTCGTGGCCTTCGTGATGCTATGCAAAAGCTCGAGCGAAGCGGACACCAAGTAATTCCTATAAATGATAACCTCAACATCGGGAAGCTTCAACAGCTGACTTACGCTACCTTCCCACTGGACGGGTATGAGGTAAGTAGTTGATGTACTACCTCAGCAAGAGGGGAAAAAAAACTTACTTTTTATCTACAGAGTTATCGCAAAGCCATTGAAGAGACAGGCGAGCCTCTTGTTCCCTCTATGCAGAAAATTGGTTTGCCCAATGTCCCACACAGAAGCCTTGCAGATTTGACATGTTTTACGGCCGCTAAATTTTCTGCTTGCGTTTCATGGAATAAGATATGGCGACGACTACAGCTGGATGCTATCATTATGCCAGTGGCACCTCATACAGCCGTTCCAAAAGATTCATGGAGGGTGATCAACTATACCGGAATCTTTAATCTACTGGACGTTCCAGCCTGTACTATTCCTGTCGGCCACGTGAGTTCAGAAGATCTTCCTGACAATGACGCGAAGTTTGGGAATGTGGATGCCGCCGTCTACCAGCTCTGTAAGTCTTTATTCACAACATCTCTTCCATTCTGCTTATTCGTATATTAGACACAGGCCCAGAAGCGTACTCCAATGTTCCAATCTGCCTTCAGTTGGTTGGGGAATCTCAAAATGACGAAGATTTTGCAAATGTCGCTGTGCAGGTCGACTCTATTCTGACATCAAATTCCACATAGGAGTAGAGCTCCGCCCATAGGCATATACGACTGCGAGGCTAGTACTATGCAAAAATGGGAAATTTGAAGAAGAAAGTGATTGCCTTTGTTCGATTTTTGTGTAGTATCTCACTAATAGAGATTCCGACGGGGTTGATGCATACGATTTTCTGAACTATAATTTGAGAGGTATATGTGTGATACCTAGGTCACGAACGTTAGTCCTGAGCTGATAAGTAGCAATTAAGTATTTTATTTTTAGGTATTACTCTCTAGAATTGCTATCATAAAACTCAATCAGTTGAAGGTACACATTCTTAAGATGAGATCCACTACCAGATTACATGAGGTGTGGTGTGTTAGGTAGAGTTTTAGATTCAGAAGGAACAGAGGATGCTAACTTATTACTACCTCAAAATCTTTGTAATCTAATTATGTATGGTAGAGAATAGATGATTGAGTGAATAGAATAAAACAACACAAACATAAAAGAATGAATTCAACCCAGTTCTGAACTTCCATTTAGTGTTGTGGTGGGATTTGTGAAGTTGAGACGAGTTCCGCACCTCCAAGAATCGCGTCGTGACCTAAGGGTTGAGTATCAACGTACATCTGATCTTTTGCTTCATCCTTCAATCCTAGCTGTTTGTCTGTCCAAAGTGACGATTTGGAAGACTTCAAGGCGGAAAGCATTTCTGGAGCTGCAATCTCAGAAGAGAGCCAGTCTGACTTTCTTTTGAGATGCAGTACGTCCCACACATAATCCAAAGCCATTACGAGTTCATCTATATGTTTTTGCGTATGGCCTGGTGTGGGTGTGACTCTAAGGCGTTCCTGGCCCACCGGCACAGTCGGGAAATTGATGGATTGAATATATATGCCAAATTCATCCAAAAGCATATCACTAGCCTTTTTTGCATCCTCAGAATTACCGACGAGGATAGGAATGATGTGTGATGGGTTTTCCAGAATAGGAATGTCAATCAGGCTAAGAGAGTCCTTGACAGCTCGTGTATTGATTTGCTGAAGACGCCGATATTTCAGAGACCTTTGCTGAAGATTTATCGAAGCACGCGCCCCGGCAAGGATTGCTGGCGGCAGTGAGGTAGTGAATATGAAGCCTGGAGCAAAGGAACGAATGTAGTCAATGACTAGAGATGAAGCAGCGACATAGCCACCAACAACGCCATAAGCCTTCCCAAATGTTCCGCTAATGATATCGACTTGATCGAGTACTGTGCCTTTGTGCTCGCCAGCTACATGCTTGTCCCAGTCCAGATGTTCTGCCACACCAGAACCAGTTGGCCCGTACATTCCAACTGCGTGAACCTCATCTAGAAATGTAATAGCACCATGCCGCTTTGCAAGCTCACAAATCTCTTTGACTCTCCCTATAGACCCGCTCATAGAATACACAGACTCAAATGCAATAATCTTAGGTCGATCATGTGGCAGGCTCTGCAACTTTGTTTCGAGGTCCTGCATATCGTTATGTTTGAAGATCAATTTTTCCGCGCGAGAGTGTCTGATTCCTTCAATCATTGATGCATGATTCAACTCATCGGAGAGAAAGACGCATCCGGGCAACTTGGAGCCGAGGGTTGCGAGAACCGCATCATTCGCCACATAACAGGATGAAAAGACGAGAGCAGCATCTTTTTTGTGAAGCTCTGCAACTTTGGATTCCAGTAGCTCAACTTGCATGTTATTGCCAGAGATATTTCTAGTGCCACCCGCGCCAACCCCATGATAATCCAATGTAGAATGTATTTCGTTCAGAACATGGGCATTTCGGCTCATCCCAAGATAGTCATTCGCACACCATACAGTGATATCTTGGTTATTCCCATTCTTGGCCATTGGAAAGGAACTCGCTAGGCGGTTGATATTATTGAAAATTCGGTAAGACCCATCCTTTTTCTTTTTGGCAAGCTCAACTTCACAGAAGAAGTCGTAGTTAAAGCTCACCGGACATGGTGGTTCTGAGCCTCTTGTAGCGGTAATTGGTGCTATCCATATATCAGTGTTTGCTATTGCCGAATATCGAAAAGGGAAATATCCGTACAAGCATTTCTAAGACCCCTGAAACTATCTCTTCTTGAATCGCCGAGCACAGGCCGGTGCGACTGGCTCAGGCTTCTCTTCGTGTTGGGCGTTGTTTTCGCTGGAAAGACCTTTAGTCCAGCCTGAATCCAGGAGGCTTGATAGAGTCGATACATCTCGCTTGCTTATATTGGTCTTCACAAAGAGAGACCGCGACGGAAAATTGCTCCTCCCCTCTGAGCTCATGATTATTCGTAAAATAGAAGAGGAAAAGAAATAAATAATGGTATTCCCTCGGGCCTGCGATCATTCAAATCGCAGATTTGCAATCGGCGTTTCGAGGGTCAATTCTGCACTCTAGAGACCGACCTCGGATATCCGACAGCTAATCGGGGCATAGAACATTCGGAGCATTACAAAAATAAACTAGACATTTGCAATCATACCGCATGTCTACTAGTTTCGGCGTAAGTCCACATGCCGAAGGCATATTCTAGTGAGACCGGTTTGCAGCATGAGCCCTTTGGTACTTAAGGCGATAGCAAACAGCCATTTTGTGTAACCTTGGTAGGTATATACGTGAAGCTTTCAGATGTGCATTCTATCTATCTGATTTGCATCTCAATTTTCAGATCTTTTTCAATCATCAGAAGCAGTTCAACTGTGCGATTCTTATCTCTTGGTCAATAGAAAAGACCGTCAACATCCCTTACAGAAGAATGATTTTCAACCAGTTTTCTATCACCAGTCTTCTCCTAGCTACGGTTGTCTTGATCCTTGGGTACAGCGCACTTCATGCATTTCTTTTACCCCGCAAGCTTCCAACGCCGCATGACAGCTCCGCAGTGTTGGCAAAATACACCCTTCCATTTGGTACGGCTTTGCAAGCAGACTTTTACATAGTGAAAGTACTTACTTGCCTTTTGCAGGGTTAGACTTAATGTATCAAGCATTCAAACATATGCGTAATCATAATCTTTATGAGTGGACGAATGAGATTCTCAACGTTCCAGGTAGAACTGTTGAGCTCAATTTACTGGGCTCTCGTCTAGTTCTTACTGATGAACCTGCCAATGTTAAGACTATTATGTCGACCAAGGTCCGTCACCAGCCATATGAAATTTACACGGCACTAACATTGACCCAGTTTTCCGATTTCAACAAGGGAGAATTGACCCACAAAATATTTCAAAATGTGCTCGGAGACTCGATATTTACCGGTAAGAAGATCGTCAGATTCTGTTGGGTCAATGATAGCCTAACATTTCACAGCAGATGGTCAATCATGGTTACATAGCAAGGACCTGCTCCGCCCACATGTAAGAAAGAATCATGCATGACTGAAGAAATATAAGAACTAACGACGATGAGGTTTCCCGGGCTCGCCCAGATGATCTGGAAATAACCGAGAGACACTTTAAAAGACTTCTGGCGCTTTTGGAGACAGATGACGGTCCTCTTGACATAACTTATTTGTTCGACAGATACCAGCTAAACGTATCCATGGAAATTTTTCTAGGATGCTCCTCAGATTCTTTTGATGATGCTAGAGAGCGTTTTAGCATCGCAGTGAATACCCTTCTCCGTATCAATTCTATACGACAGGTGTTCGGGTAAGAGTTCTATTACATGACCAATTTGTAACGTTTCTAACATCGAGAGATGCTCTAGATCCATAGCCTTACTATTTCCCGACTGGCTAATCGCGCCCCAGGCGTATAAGGACTATAACGAATATTTGGATAGACTTGTGTCTGAGTATGCGTCTGTTCTTCACCAGGAAAATGAAACCGTGACACCTAATTTGGTGCAAACTTTGAAATTTAAAAATTTGACAAGCAAGGTAAAAAAATATCAATTTCCTTGTTATATTGACAGCTTACATTGTCAATAGCAAATCAAATCCCAACTGCTCGCAGTTTTGATAGCCGCCAAGGTTTGTAAGGTTCAGGAGTCTGTCCATTTTTCAGGACTGACCAGGCCAGGACCCCCCCTCCATCACGATGTCGTGGGTGATTTTCGAGCTAGCACGACATCCGGAGGCTATTGAGCGTCTGCGAGAAGAAATTTCTAGAATGTAACGTTAGTTTTGCACATGGTCTACAGCTTGCTAACGTGATGTAGAGTTGGGTTCAACGTGCCTCCCAATGCAACGCAGTTAAAGCAGATGACATTTCTTCAAAGTGTCATAAAGGAGACTATCCGTATTTATCACCCATGTGAGTTTTCAGAGAAATAGCTCCTCTAAATCGCTTATTTACACACTTCCAGTGGGGATGAATATCAGAGAAGTGAAGCGTAATACGTCCTTTCCTACAGGCGGTGGCCGATCAGGTCGGGATCCTGTCTATCTCCTACAAGGCCAGAGAGTTGGTGGGTGATATCCATCTCAATTGGATGATATTGCAAGACTTTTCAGCTAACCCCCGCAAAGCATACTCAGTCCTGGGTTTGCAGAGACGTCCTGACATCGTTGGCCCTGATGCCGATAAGTGGAAACCAACTCGCTGGGAATCATGGACGCCTGCACATACCGAGTATATTCCTTTCAACATAGGGCCACGAATCTGTCTGGGTCGGGAACATGGCTTTCAACAAGTTCAATATCTCGTTGCACGGATATTCCAAGAGTTCGTGTCTATTCACAACTTAAACAAGACCAAACCAAGGATCAAAGTTGAAATGAACACAAAGCCAGCAGAACCAATATTGTGCACATTTGAAAGGGAAGATATCAAGATTTAAATATTGTAGTGAATAGGTTATCCAATATTGCTTCTATCTTAGCTATTTTTGTGCCTCAGTGCATTTCAACCTTGGAAATCGATAACCTGGTCACCAGATTTAAACCCAGTGCGAAAGGTACTTTGTATTAAATATACAAAACATCTTGAATTATAACTAATGAGATCATTCCATCTATAAGTGTCATTGTAAGGATCGAACTGGTAGCACAAAGTCAATTGAACTTTGTTTTTGACCCCCGGCTCCAACTCTTTGTGTAGATCAATAATTCATTCTTTATATATCAGTGAAATAGGTAGGGAAAATTCTTAATCACAGGCCACATTCGCCCATTATTCTCGGCACTTTTCAAGCTCCCTTGCTGAACTGTTGCTATATTGCATTCACGTTGGTATTATGGATGAGCATTTGTCCAAGTATAGTCCTTTCATCAATCGACAAGTCCAGATGAGAACTTGGATCTTGCACGTATTTTAGGACCATAAGCAATTAAGCACCAAGGCACTAAACTGAGGAGAATTGCAAAACCACCCAACATACTAGCACCGCCTCCATAGCCCAATCCCTCGAACAGCTGATGTGTGAAAAGAGTCTTGGGAACATAGAAGAAGTACTATCAGCCTTTGAATTCCGAGAACAGTTTAATATTTAGATGGGAACTCACGAAGACACCGCCTGCGATATTCCTGCAGAAGGACATTGCTGCCATGGCTGAGCTGGAATACTGATGATAGGTATCCGCGAGATAATTGATAACGGCAAGAATAATGGCAGATATGCCTATGGTAAGACAGGAAACAGCCAATGTTGGCACAATCCAATGTATGGAAGAGGAGCTCGTCCAACCAAACCAAAAAAGCCCAATAGGTAAGAGAATGCTTACAATGGCAGGAAACTGTAAGCGTCGCTCTGGAACAGAATAAGCGCCTGGAACGCCAAATCTGTAGCTGTCATAGGCAATACTTAGGATCGCTGACAGCACTCCTCCCATAATAACAGAAATGAATATCATTCCCTGCTGTTGTTGATCAAATCCGTACACCGTCCGATACATGTCCGGAAGCACACCATACATAACCCACAAGATTGCCCAAGCGAAGGCCATCCAAAGTGAAAACAAGAACACTATGGGCTCCGTAAAGAGGAGGTAGAAAGGAAGAAAAAGGGATCTCTGTATAATGTTGTGTATACTTCCTCGCTCCTCGTACGCCTTCACTTTCCATCGAATGCGCTGGGTTTTATTAGTTTCCGGGGTATGTGTCTCAACCGCAACATGTCCAGCCTCTTCGCATGCTTGGTACCACTCATTCAAGCAAGTCGCCTTGGCGTGAAGTATGATATCCCCCCTTGTTTCTTGGAAAAAGAAGAACATAGCAAGAACGATGGCAACTAACTCTAATGCGTTGGCATAGAAAACCCATCTCCAAGTTATATGCTGCGAGATGAACCCCGAGACAAGGGGCCCAAGACCACAACCAATGATCACGAAAGCGGTGAAAAAGGTCATCGGTGTATTTCTATCTTCAGCCCGATATATATCCTATTTATAGTCAGTGTGGAAAATAGGAGGATGGTTTTGTTTCATGGAATTGCATACAGCCACGACACCTCCCACAATGGCCGAGAAAGTCGAGCCAGCACAGCCAGCCAGAAAACGTGAAATCATCATGCCGCCGAAGACCCTTGTTGCACCACAGCAGATAGTAAATATGATGAACATCACTCCAGTGGTTAGAAACACAGGTCGTCGCCCGTATACTTCACTTAGCGGAGCGAGTATCATTGGGGTAAATGCAAAGCCAACGGTAAAGATGAGAAGTCCTACATCCACGACTGTCTCACTAAGGTGCCAGTGTGCTGCCATCTGAGGAACAGGGGTGGCATAGCAGCCGCCTGCATAAGCAGTAAACATAGTCGCAATGCATGAGAGGGCTACAAGCGTCGCCTTTTTCCCATTCCGCCACTCGAACGGGTTGATATAGACTGATAAATCTGGCGGCGACGCTATCGGTTGTCTTCCTTTCTCTAGGGCGGTGCCTGAAAGCTTCATGACTGGTTGTAAAACGGTGTCGAATGTCAAATAATGATACTTTATAGATTCTTCCCCCATGTCGGCCGTCGACCCGTGCGTGCCCTTGTTTACTTCAATTGCTATTTCGTCATGCGCTGCAATAGTGTTTCTCTGCTCTTGAGATTCGTCAAACATAGTATCTTGCTCCTTTGTTGGGCAAAAAAATCAAACCAAAACCTATTGAAAATTGAATACAAGACAATGACGAAGTTTACAGGCGAGGAATCGAGACACCGAAGAGTTTAAATCTATATAGTGTAATAACAGTCTATATTTTGTCATTCGGAAGAAATCAGATACAATCAAGAATCCGAGGGGTAAGCCTCCGATAATGCCTGCATTTCTTTGTTTCGCATACTTACTATTACACTAGTGCTGCTGATACTACTTACTAGAAGCGATTTTGCGTCTTACAATTACGTTCTTAGTTACCACGCCCTTCGCTGCCGCCGAACAGTTCTATCAGGATTAGGGCATAGCCGTTTTGAAATTACAAAATCAAAAATTTTTTTATAGCAATTTTACACGACATTACACTTTTGGTAATTGCACTGGTACCCAGACTAACCGTCGGAGACTTCCTGCAAGGACATCCTCTCCGTTATATCCGCCCGGTTTCCCTATTTAAGCAATCCCGAGCACCCCAACTAACCAGGGTCAACCATAGTAGATAAGAAAGCCCTATCATATCAGCCCTTATTGGTCATTCGTCCAGCATTACAGTATCCTGGCTATTAGACATGTTCAGCAAAGGGGTCGAACTTTTTAGAAAACCGAACTGTGGAGCTGCTAAATCTAATATAGAAGGGTGGGGGGTCTATAAATAGTAAACGGTTAGACAGTTCAGCATCTAGAGGATTGAATAGTTCAACTTCTAAGATACTAAACTATTTATAGCTAATTAGATTTAATAGCAGAATTATATAATCTTAGAATACTAAAATTTAACTTAGATAAATATAGATTTATATAGCTTAATATAATTATTTTTAAATCCTTATATAAATCCTATATAAAATCCTAAAATTAAATATTAATATAGATAATATTAAATTTTTTAAATATTCTACTATAGATTAGACTATTATACCTATATAAATAATTTCTATAATACTAAATCTATATTAATATATAATACTAAGTCTTATAATATTTACTCTAACTATAGCTAAATATAAAATCTTAAAAATACTAAATATAAAAAATTATCAGCTATATAAGAGCTCTTAAGTAAATCTATTAGTAAATATATAAGACTACATCTTTTATAAAAAAAAGATTATTATTCTTTTCCATATTATATTAGATATAGCTAAGGAATATAATAGTAGTAAAAAAAATTTTAAAAATAACTAAAAACTTACTTTATTATTAAGATTAGCTACTTTTACTTATAAAAATCTTATAAAGCTAAAATTAAGATCTATATATATATAAAAAAGACCTATGTTGCTAAATATATAATAGAGAGAGAGAATATAGCTTAATCTCTATTTAATATTGCTATTAATAAATAGATTAAAGTTATAAATAAATATAAAAAATAATAATAAAAAAAGATAGTAAAAAAAATAAATAATATATTATTTTTATAATAATAAGTTTTTTATTGTAATAGCCTTTTTAATATTATAGAAAAATTATTTAAAAAATAAGTTTAAACTAATATTAGCTTTAAAAATAATTTTAGTACTATAAATAAGGCTTTAAATTAAGATATTATTATGTTTATTATTAGGGTCTTAAAGGTATCTAAATCTAGAAAGAAAAAGATATTTTAATCTATAATTAATAATCTTATATCTCTATAATATAAATATATAGAATATAATTATAAGATTCTTAAAAATCTTATAAATTCTAAATTAAAGAATAGCTATAAATCTCTAGTCTATAATATTTAGAAAATTAAGTAATTGTTGGTTCTACACGGTCCAAGAACGCTGCTTGGATTAGTGTAAGGCTAGTCCAACATATAAGATAATAAGAAGAATCAAAGATTATATAGAATAGCTGAATTTATACCCGCGAATAAGCTTGGCTGGTGAATGCTAAGAAACTAATTCTAGCTAGAAAACTCTGTAGTTCCTTAGGGTTGTTAAGGTTTCTAATCTAGTTTTAGAGACTTGGAGTTTAATAAGAAACTTTAGAAAACTAGAAAATAGATTTATAGAATAAATATAAATAGAACTATATTTCTCTACTAGTAAATTATTATTATTATTAATATAATTAAGTTTTTATATGCTTTTAATAATTATTTTTCTTATTTTTTTTTTTTTAATTATTCTCTCTTATTTCTCTATAATTAAATAACCTGCTTAAAGATTATAAGTCTAGAATTTCTTATTTTTTAATAAGAATTCTAGAATTTTTTTTTCTTTATTGTGTGAACCCCTGTCAACCCAGATGTCTGTCTTAGACAATTGCTTGGGCAATTACCCAGCCTGCAGGAAGCCTTTGTAGAACATGTTTTACAATGCTATAAAGAATCTCTAGAAAGCTTTATTATATATAATTCATCATATAAAAATAGTATCATATTTTATATCTAGATATGCCTTATATTTTTTTATAATTATATTCCTATATTTTAGCTATTTCTATACACTTTAAATTAAAATATTAGAATAATTATTAAGGCTCTCTATATAGGTATAAATATAATCTTAATCTTCTATTAATTAATATTAAGAATTAGTTATTAATATTAGAATTTTTATTATATTAAATCAGCTTATCTTATAGACTTATTAAACTAGTCTTACACTAATCTAAATAGTATTTTTAGACTGTATAGAATTAATACTAATTAATAAGACTTATAAATTAATATCTTTATATAAACTATTTATAAGCTCTATTTCTTATTTCTTTACTATATTTTTATACCCTTACTCTTTCTCTATAATATACTAAATCTATATGCTAAATCTTTAATAATATAAAAGAAAGATAATTAAGATCTTAATATACTATATTACTAAAAACTAAATAAATTATAGATATTAATATCTTTAATCTCTATAAATAAAATAACAACAATATTAATATTTATATTCTAAATATAATAAAAATCTATAAAAATTTTAAGAATTATAACTTATAATATATACTTAAAAAAAATTTTATTAAATAAAAATTTAAAGATTTTTAAAAAATATCTATAATAATATTAATCAAATTCTAATAATTTCTTTAAAAATAAGAAATATATTTACTAATTAAAGCCTATTCTATAAAAGGACTTATATTCATATTAAAAAATAATAAATTAAAATAAAATAAAGAATACCTTCTTAAACTTATTAAATATAAAATAAAAAAATATTCACTATATTTAGAAACCAAGTTTTCTAAATATTTTAATAAAATAATATCTATATATTTATAATTAATAAAAATATTAGCTATACTAATACTAGTATCTATAATAGCTATATTAATATAAAAACTATTACTAACACTAGCTTTTATAATATCAAATCCTATACTAAATAATTTATTTTAAAAGCTTATTCTAAATAACCCTTTAATATCTAAATATAATATATCTATTCTAAATAACCCTCTAGTCTCTAGATATAATATATTAAATCTTTAAATACTCTACCTAGTACTGTTTCTAAATTATAAATATTAAAATAATAATAAATAAATAATAAACACCTTTATATAGCTTATTAAAATATATTTAAATAAGATAAAATATTCTAGATCTAATAATGCCTTTGATTAAAAGTATAAA
>JAMAGB010000070.1:0-18444 GCA_023625975.1 Talaromyces sp. PYS2103
ATATTATTTTAATATTATAATTTAAAATAGTTTTTAATTTATTATATATTATATAAATTATAAAATTTAAAAAATCTAATATTAATACTCTTAATAAGTACTTTAAGT
Organism: Talaromyces sp. PYS2103; assembly: GCA_023625975.1. Classification (NCBI taxonomy): domain Eukaryota; kingdom Fungi; phylum Ascomycota; class Eurotiomycetes; order Eurotiales; family Trichocomaceae; genus Talaromyces; species Talaromyces sp. PYS2103. The sequence continues at coordinate 109 of JAMAGB010000070.1, forward strand.
AATAATTTAATAATACTATTTAAAAATTCTATTTTATTAAAATAAATCTTAATATAGCTAGATTAATTATTTTTATAAATACTTTCTTCACTAATAATAAAAATTTATTATTATAAATTAATTATATTATTATTTTAGCTAATATAAGGAATAATATTAATATTATTTATTAATTATTTATTAAATATATTATTATCTGTTCCCAATATGTCCAACTAGGGGCGTCTGGGCTATCTATACAGGGTTGTTGAGGGGAAAACCGTGGGGCCGGCGGTGCGGCCCTTCGGATAAAAACCCTCCGCTTTTATTAAATATAAATATATTATTTATAGTATATTTATTTCTAAGCTTTATATTTTTATATATATCTTTAATATAGCAATAATAATAAAAATTATAATTATATAGCTTTTATATCTCTTAGAATCTTTTTTATTAGTTATTTATATAGATTCTAAAATCTTATATAACTATCTTATTAAGCTTAAAATAATTTTAAAAAAAAGATTTATAATTAATCTTATATACTTATAATAAATATTTAAATATAAGAAAATTATTAATATTAAATAAATTTATTTATTTATATTTAATATAGTTAATTAGGGTTGTCTGAGCTATTTTATATAGGATTATTAGAGAATTTAAGAAAAATTATATAAGTTTTCTGTATAGAAGAATTTATATATAAATTTATATTAGAAAAGTTCTTTTATAGAAATTTTTTACTTAGGAATTTTTACTTATAGGGTTTTTTTTATATAGAATTTTTGTTTAGAAGAATTTTCATATAAATTAATATTAGAAAAGTTTCTTTATAGAAACTTATTAGATGAAAAATCTTTCTCTTTTTTTTGTTATAAGGCTGTGTATATAGATTTTATTTTTATAGAATCTAAATTTGCTTATGAGAGATAAGTGTAAAATTAAATGATCTTAAATTCTACTAGTATTTGTAGAGGCTAATAAGTATTATTGTTTTTTTTAATCTTAAAGGTTAAAAGGCTAGACTATCTTATAGGTTTTTAGGTGGCTAGAGCTGGATTTAAACTAGTAATTTTTATATAATTAATGCTTTATAAATTAGATAATTAATCTTAATAAGTAGATATATATAGGGTTTTCTAGGATGAGTGATAAACTACTTGGCTATCTAGCTAATATTAAATAAATAAATAATAATAATAATTTTATAAATATTATAATTAAGACTAAGCTCTATCTAACTTTATAAAATCTTATTAATATTAATAAATTATAACTTTATATTAAAAGATTTATTAAGTATATAATAATATTAATAAATTAATATCTTTTTATAAAAATATTAATACTATTATAGAATCTAGCTAGACTAACTATAGAATTTTTTTCTTATTATTTTTTATATATTTTTCTTTTTAGATTTATTTTTTTAGATTTATTTAGATTATATATTATTTCTTATACTAGATTATTATCTAGTTATATTAATTTTCTATTTTTTAAAGAGACTCTAGTATATAAATCCCTATTAATCTGGATATTGATCTTAAGTAATTACTTGGGCAATTACCTAGTCTATAGAAAGCCTTTATAGAATATATTTTATAATACTATAAAGAATCTCTAGAAAGCTTTATTATATATAATTTATTATATAAAAATAGTATTATATTTTATATTTAGATATATCTTATATTTCTTTATAGCTATATTCCTATATTTTAGCTATTTCTATACTCTCTAGATTAGGCTATTAGAGTGGCTATGAGGGCTCTCTAATACAGATATAAATATAGCCTTAATCTCCCATCAATTAATATTAGAAATCAGTTATCAATATCAGGGTTTTTACCATATTAAATCAGCTCATCTTATAGACTTATTGGACTAGCTTTACACCAATCCAAGCAGCGTTCTTAGACCGTGTAGAACCAACAATATCTAAGTAATCTAAGATTAACTAGCATCTAAGTTTATAAAGAATATTTAATTCTTTATAAGATTTATAAGATTCTTTAGAAAGTTTATTAAAAATTATTTAATTATTATTATTCTATTAATAAATATGCTTTATAGAGCTAAGAGATAATTAAAAAAATTATTTATCCTAACTCTAGAAGCTTTAAAAGTCTTTAAAGCTTTAAAAAAGGCTTTTATTAGTCTATCTCTTATAAGATACTTTAATTTAGTATAGCCAATATTAATTATTACTAATATATTAAAATAGAGAATAGATGTTATTATATATTAATCTTTAAATTAGAACTCTTCACGCTCTCATGCCCGACACCGCAAGGCGCGATACCATCTAAAAAACTATTAAAAGTTTAATCTAACTATTATCTAATAATCCTTTTAAAGCCTTACTAAAAGGCAGACACTAGTAGTAACAATAGAGATAAAAATAATAAAAATAAATATATATTATATAGCTATAAAACTACTAAAACACTACTACTACTACTAATAATTATAGTAAATAAAAATAAAAAAAGGAATAAATAGATTATATCTTTATAGAGAAAATAATTACTAAGATTCTATAAGAAATTAATATTAAGCTTAATAATAAAAAGTATCTAAAACTAGAATAGCTATTTAAATATTTTAAAATAAAACTACTATATAACACACTACTAGCCCTTAATAAGATACACAAACATATTAAATATCTTAAATAATAAGAAAATATTTCTACAGTTTAAAAACTAATATATAGCTAGATAATAACAGTCTTAGCACTATTAATAAAACCCTTCTTAAAAAAGAATCTATAAAAGATTATAATTCAGTAACTAGACCTATTAGAAGAGAAAATAAAAAAAAACCGGCCGGAACACCAAATTTCGGCATTTTTGAAATTTTACACTTATTAAGCTTTCTAAGAGGCCTTATAGGCTTCTCAGCACCAAGAAACCCCTATAACAAGTCACCAGAAACCCCCAAAAACCACTAGAAACCCAGAAGCCATAGGGCCTAGATTAAAAATCAATTTCTCCAAACCTCCCCAAATCCAGCCACTATTATCCCTAAGCACCCCTAATTTATTCAGGACCTTTAAAAACAGTCAAATTCAACCTAATAAGCCAGCTTTAGGCACTAAAAACACTATATAAATACTACAATAATAACAAATAGTTAAATAAAACACTAAAATAACATCTAAACAATAGCTACTCTCAGGACTTACTATAAAACTTAATACACTAAAAAATAAATCTAATAAGACCACTAGCTTACTAGAAGAAAAAATACACAAAACTAAACACATAACACTTACTAAAATAGCAAAACCTAGAGCTATAAAATTAATTAAAAGTCTAATAAGCACTACTTCACTCACTATAAAATATTATAAGAAATAACTAATAGTAATTAGAAACTAGATTAAAAAATAACAAATCCTTATTATAGCTCTTATAGATAGAGTAGAATATCTAAAAAATTACCTATAAATTACTATTACTAAAAAATATCTATCTACTAATCTCTTTATAGTAAGAGCTAATATTAAGACACTTAGATTATTACTAAGAACTAAGCCTATAATAAGCTTAGCACCTACTCTAGAAAAGCTAGCTCTTATATCTAAAAACTTAATAAATAACTTATTTATACAACAGAATCTACTCTAATATCAAAAACTAATAAAACCTCCTAAATAAGCTATATAAGCTGCTAAAGTCTTTATATAGAAATCTAAAACAACTAGAAAGACCTCTAAATAGCCTAAAACAACCTTTAAACTAGTACCTAAAAAATAAGTATCTATAACTAGAAATAAAGTATAAGCCACTATTAAAACTTAGAAAATTATATAATATAAAAAATAATCTATAAAGCTTTATAAGACTAAAATAACACTAAATTTAAAACTAATAAATATCTAGAATAAAAAAAAACAGCATTTAATCTTTAAACATTAATATCTAAAAAATATCCCAACAGCTATTAAAATAGATATTCTTTTAACTATTAATTAAACTCTTATAAAAATAGACCTTCTTAACTTTATTAAAATTATTAATTTTAAATATATAGCTTTAAAAACTCTTATAATACTTTTAAAACATAGAACCCCTAATAATATACTTATTCCTATCTATAATAATATACTATTAACAGCTATCTAATAACCAGATCTAGTAGTTATCTCAGTAAAGATTAATAAATAATAGTATTAAATAAAAATTTATATAATACTTATAAAACACTATATAAATAATAAATAAGATCTAAAGCTAGCCTATAAAAAAATTAAACTTAACACCCTTTATAGACTTAAATAATAATTAATCTAGCTTAAGAGCCCAAAAACCTTATAAGCTAGTAACTAAAAATTCAACACTATAATTATAATAATAAATTCCCTAGAGAAAGTCTAAATATTAATTAATAAAAGTCTTAAATTCAATAGCTAGCACTATTATATAGAGCCTTATTAAAAATCCAATCCTAAAAATATATACCCAAGATACTATAAAATAGACTACTCTAGCTTTAAAACTTATAATAAAAAACCCCCAAAATACACTATCTATACTAAAGACTATAAAATTCTAAAGCATTTATATACAATATTAAACTATAAAATTAAACCTACTAAACTATACTAATATATAGCTATTAAATATACTAACTATAAAAATTCTCATAAAGTAATATTATCTAAGTACTCTAAGATTAAAAAAACTTACTAATAAGCTATATACTAGATTAAAGAATAATCAATCTAAAACCTTATTCCTATATTTCTAAAATTTACTATAGTATCTTCAAAACTTATATAGCATATAAAGCCCCTAGAACTAGATATAAATATAAAAATTAATACTTATAATCCTCTCTATTTCTAAAACTCTCTACTACTATTACTAGCTATTAATAATAATAACTAAATCCTTAAAGCATCTAAAGCTATTACCTAATATTAATACTTTAATACAACTATATCTATACTAGCTCTATAGTTTATATAATACTAAAAATAGCATTAAATACTAAAACTAAAATAACTTACCTCTAAAAATCTTTAATGCTTAGAAAGCATACTATAAACCATCTAAAATTCCTATTTTACTAGCCTAAAGACCCCTAAGAATATACCTAGATAATAATAGCAATTAAACAAAATTTAATAAAAGAATTAGTAGTAAAAGCCTATATAGATCTAATAAACTATCCCTATTTTATAATAATTAATATACTAAAGAACAAAAAATATATAAAAATAATAAATTATTATAATAATTAACTAGAAATATATTATACATTCTCTAAAGATAGCCTACTCACTAAAAAAGCTCTTTAAAATATTAAATAAAAACCTATCTTAGAAAAAAAATATCTAATCTTTAAAAACTTCAATACCCATAATACTATATAGAATCTTTATATCTTATAAAAAACTAATACTAAGCCACTAAAAAAGTTTATAAAATAATACAACCTTTTTATTAATAATAACCCTAATAAATCTATAAAGCCTTATAAACTTAAAGATTCTAAAGAGTAAGCTAGTAATATAAAAACCTCTAATACAAGCTCTCCAAACTAAAAGACAAGCTAGAAAAAGCTCTAGATTAAGCCTATTATCTCTATTATTAATTTAATAATTAATAACCAAACTCTAAAACCTCTAGCTAGCTAAAAAGTTAAATAGAAACAACTAATACTATTAGACTATATAATTATCTAAACCTCTTAAAAATCCCTAAAATAAGCCCTTAATAAACCCTTATAAATAACAATCACTAAATAATAGATAAAGAGATTATTAGTAAATAAAAAAACTTTTAAAATAATATTAACTATCTAAAACAAGCTAACTAAAGTCTAACTAAGCTTAATAAACTTATACTTATTAAAGAATATTAAGTAAGAAGCTAAATGACTAGAATAGATCCTTATAAAGATATTAAATTAATATACTAAGCAAATATAGCTCTATACCTACTTTAAATGCTGATAGAATATTAATATTAAGGCTATACAAAGTCTATATTCTAGAACTTATAAAGCCTATTAAGCTAGTAAAATTAATAAAAAAAAGTACTATAAGACTTAAAAAACTTATTATCTAGTAATAAAAAAGACCAAATATAAATATTAAAAAAGCTTTTTATAGGATTAAACTAGAAGATTCCTTTCAGAGTATAAGTAATGCTAAGTAGCTCTAAGATATATTAAAGAATAAGCCTAAAACATAACACCAGTCCTAATTAATAAAATATTCAAGAAAATAATAATAACTATCTTTAATAAAAAAAAAATAGTATTTAAATAATATACTTTTCTATAAATCTCTAAAAAAAATAATAAAATAACTCTTCTACTACTAAATTAAACCTATAAGCTAATAGATAAAGCCATTATTAAGAATACTATCTTTAACTAAGAATTTAAAAAAGCTCTAAAAACTAATTTACTAAACTTTAAAGCTATTAGACTCTTATAATATTTAAATAAAGAATAAATTATAAGCTTAACTAAATAATATCTATAGCTTAAAATCCACCCCTATACCTAGAAGATAACTAAAGAAATCTTACTTAAAAAAAATAAAAATAAATCTATACTAGCTAAAACTTATAAAATTATAAACTTACTAAAATATCTAAATAAGATAATTAAAAAACTTATTACTAAACTATTAATAAGCTTTACTAAAGCCTAAAAACTTTTTTATAAAAACTAATTTAGTAGCTATAAATAATAAAATATAATTAATACTATAATATATCTTATAAACAAAATTTAGTAAGTTTAAAAAACTAGAAAGCTAATAATAATCTTATTTATAAATATAAAAGAAATCTTTAACCATATTATAACTACTAAACTTATAAGAGATTTAATAAAAGCTAGATTCAATAAAAATCTAATATATTAAATAGTCTTATTCCTAACAAATAAATATATCATACTTATTATTAATAGTTATATTAATAAAAAAACAGCTATAAGCTCTAAGCTTCTCTAAAACTCTCTAGCTATCCTAATTCTCTTTATTCTTTATATTAAAGCTCTATTAGCCACTATTAAACATACTATACTAAAGATTTATAAACTATCCTTTATAAATAACTAAGGCCTTATTACAGCAGCTAGCTTAATAGAAAAAATTTATAAAATACTAAAGAAAACTAATAAAATAGCTATTAATTAAAAAATAAAAAACAACATTCAATTTAATCTAAATAAAACAAAGACTATCTTTTTTTTTAGACATTATAAAGCTCTAGTCATAAAGAATATATACTAAATATAGATAAATATTAGAGACTAACTAGCTAAAATTATATCTAAATTAATCTATTAATTAGACTTACTTCTAAATAGCTAGCTTACTTAGAGACACTATTATAATATCTATATCCTAGCTATAAAAAGTATCCTAGCTAGGCTTTAATCACTATATCAAATCAATAGATTATTCCTAGCTCTAATTTAATAAATTTAAAAGACTATAGCATAAGCCTAAAATCTCTAAGAAGCTAAACTCTAATAATAAAACTAAAAAAACTAAACTTAGAAATTTTAATAGCTAATTAATAAATAAACTAGAACTATTACTAGTATACTTCTAAAAACACTAATAAAGATTTTAATTAAAAAAATAGTCCTAGAGCTAGTAATAATATTACTAAATATTTAAATAACTTAATATACTATATAGCTATTAATATTACTAAAAATTTATTTAATAACTAGTTTACTCCTAGTAACTTTTAAGTATAAAAATACCTATATCTAATCTAGAGAATAGCTATTAAATAACTAAAAATAAATATAAAAAAATAATAAAGTACTAAACTAATTTAACTAAAGACTTACTAAATACCTAGCTTAATAACTAAAAAAAAATCTCTTTAAAGAAGTTAAAAGAATAAAATACTATAAACTTAATAATTTTCTAGAAATAATCTAGATACTTAATACTAAAAAAGTCTTATTAAAAACTACTTAATAATACCCTAGAATAATGCTTTAATTAGATAGCTTTAAACTAGATATAAAGAAAACTAGCACTAAAATAACTTTATAAACTATACTAAATAATCTCTAGAAATATCTAAAGCTACTAATAAAATATAGATATAAGATTTTTAATACTAAACTATTAGCTATAGCTTCAATACTAGAATAGACTCTTAAAAAATAGCTTCCAGATTCTATCTAAATATTTCTAAATACTTAAAATACTATAAGCCATCTCTAAATAATAATAACTAGTATTAGCTAGGCCCTAGCTCTTAGGACTTATAATATAATAAAGAAGCTAGTCTTTAAAAGATAGCTAATAATAATATAATAGATTTCTAGCTACTTAAAGATTAAAAAAAATAAATAAATAGATCTAGCTATTAAATATACTACTAGTAAGCTAGTTATAGCTAGATTTAACTATCTATCTCTAGTATATATTAAGTATACTTATACTAAAGCTAGAAGAGCTATAATTAATAAATAGACCTAAATTAATTCTATATAAAAAATCTACTAATAAAAATATACTTATAAGATATCTAGAGGCTAAAGATTAGATCTAGTAATTAATAAAGTCTTTAAAAGACTAGCTAGCTATTACTATTAATTAAAAACTAGATATATTTTAATTAGCATCTATCTTTATAAAATAGATATTAAAAACTTCTCTAAATACTAGACCTATAAAAAGCTTTAAGAGATTATATAGTATATCCTATTTAAATATTAAAAATACTATATAGTCTAAAAAGCTTTATATAAAGAGCTATATAATACTAAAATACTATTATTTATAATAGCAAAAAATAATTCTAAAACTAGACTCTTTAATAAATCTAGAGTTATTAAAACTTTACTAGCTTTTATAACTAAAATAAACCTATTTAAAGATAAAAAATAAACAGCTAGAAAGACTAAGATTAATAACTTATAAAATTAAAAATTACTAGAAAATAAAAACAGTATTAGCTTATAAATTAATAAGAAATAAGAATAAAAACACTCTAGCTAAACCTAAAACTTACTAAAAATATCTATTAGTTTAGAACTATAAAGAATCCTTATAGAAATAGTCCCTATAAACAAGCCCAAAAGCCTCTAGTATTATAGGCTATATAAAAATAAGACAAGAGCCAGAATCCATATAAGCTAGAGACTAATAGAAATAAAAGCTCCCTAAGTCCTAGGGCTTATAGAGGCTTTACCAATGCTTCATACAGGTCTGTTATAGCCTACAGCGCTGGGTAGACGTTAAAAAGTGATTAAATAATAATAATAAAGAGAAAATAAAAAAATTAAAAAACTAATTATTTATTAAAGTTAATATAAAGTTTAAAGAATTAGATCTAAAGAAGATATTATTCTTTTAAACACTATCTAGAGATAAGATAGCAATAATTACTAATATTTTAAATATTAAAATAAAAACTAAGCATTATAAAGAATAATAAAAAACAGTATTTAGTATTAACACTAAAATCTAGTAAAAATAATATCTAGTATTTATATATAAAGTATATATATCAAACTACTCTAATATTAATATAAAGAAAAACATTTATAAAATAAAAAAACAAAATCTAATAATTACTTTTAATATAGTAAAAATTAGATTTAGATCTTATATATATTATAAAAATAAGATCCAAAGCTCTCTTATAATAGATATTACTAATCTAAATACTATAAACTATTTTATTAAGAAAGAAATAATTATTAATAAAAAGATCCTAAAAGTAGAATTATTTAAACCTATAGCATTAATTATATAATATTATAATTATTATAAGTATAGACATACTAGAAAGCACTATAAAAATAGAACTATATATAAGAAATATAGAATATTAAAATATATAAATAGTAAATACTAAATATAAAATATAGTAAATATATAATATATAAATTATTCAGATAGCTATCTAGTAGATTACTCAATCTATTCTAAATATATTAAAAAAACTATAAGAGTCTAATAGACCTAGTATATAAAATCAAGACTTTACTAAAACACTAAAATCTTTAATATCTTTTATCTATAATTATCTAGTATAGCTCTAGCTATTCCCTAATAAAGAGCAATATAATCTAATATAACTATAATAGTAGATAATAAAAATAAGAAAGAGAGAACTAATAGCTTTATAATAATTATAGCTAAAAAGCCTAAAGATAGATTATAGTAATTATTAATTATATTATTAAATAGAATAATTACAGACTTTCTTATATAAGTAAAGAAGAAAAATAAATAAATACTAATAATTATTTCTAATTCCTAATCTACTAAGAATAATATACTAATAAATAGCCTAATCCTATAATTAAATATCTAATATTAAATACTATATTAATATTATAATATAATATAAATAGATCTCTTAAAGTTATAACTATACTCATAGTCAATCTAATAATAAAGAATATTGATATAATAATAATATAGAAATTAGTTAGAAATACTATAATAATAGTAATATACTATATATTAATATTTTTTTTTTTTTTAATATATTTTTCAGACTAATATATAAGTATCTATTATCTATTAAACAAAAAGCTTAGAGACTACTAATAAAATATTATATTCTATAGAAAGCATATAGCAGTACTAAAACTAATAATTAAAGAAAAAAAATTAAATATAATTAATATTTATTCTTATCTATTAGCAGTAAATATATCTAAAATAGTAGTCTTAATTATAGAATTAAATAGGATAGACTAATAGAAAATAATATTATTAGAAGACTTTAATATATATTACTCTATATAAAATACTAAAAAGGACTAGAGAATAGACTAGAAAGTAATAAATATTCTTAAAATAATTAAAAAATAAAATCTAGAACTAATAATCTAATTAGAAGTATTAATATAGCAAAGATTACTAGAAAATAAGTTAGAATTAACTATTAATCTCATATTTATAAGCTAATAACTATTTAATAGTCTATAAAGATATAGAATTAACTATAACCTTAATTATAGCTTAGACCATCTCTTAATAATAACTATACTAGATATAGAAGAAAGTAAACTAGCGCAGAAAAAAATAAAATATATATAAAGAAAATTAAATATAATAATAGCTATAAATAAGACCTAGAAACTATATATCTTAAAATATCTAGAATCCTTAAAATAGATTAAAGACTACATAGTCTATCTAATAAACTTCTACTAATAAACAACTAAAAAAGTAGCCCTAAAAATAAATATATCTAAGTAATAGAAAATACTATAGTAGACTCTAGAAATAAAAAAAATAATAATTAAAATTAAAAAAATATATTAATAGGATTATAATAAAAACTAAATCTAAGAGCTAGAAAAGATTAAAAAAGTAATAATCTACTATATAAAAGTATATATATAAAGAATTTTTCTCTATAAAATAACTAATACTCTAAAGAAAATATAAGACCTAGTCTAATAAGAAAAAGAAAGAAATATAAAATCTTTTATTATAACTAAAATACCTCCACTAGATATATCTAAAAAAGAGAAAAAGATAAGAATCTTTAAAAAAAAGATAAAATAGCTTAATAAAAGATTTTTCTCTTTATTACCTAAAATAGACCTATTAGATATTAATATAACTATAATCTCTAAATCTATATCATCTAATAAGACTATTAATAAGAAAGAGATTGAACATACTATCTAAAGATTATCTCTATATAATATTACTAGTATAGATAGAATCCTAAACATACTAATCAAAGTAATAAAAAAGCTAATAATAAAAATAATCTAATTATTAATCTAGGCCATCTAAAATTAAAGCTATATACTAAAATAATTTAAGATAGCTAGAACTATCACTATTAAGAAACTAACAAAAGAAAACTAGTCCAAAGCTAAAGCTTAAAAATCTATAACTTTATTAAATATTATTAAAAAAATAATAAAATTAATTATTACTACTCACCTCTAGAGAATAATAGAAGAATATAATATACTTTTAAAATAATAAATAAAAGACTAAAAAAGAAAATCTACTAAATATATTCTAGCACTATTAACCTTATAAATCTATATAATATAAAAAATAGAAAATATAATATTCTTATTATTACTTAATATATTAGAAGTCTTTAATAATATAGTTAGAAGAAGACTAATCTATATTCTCTAAATAAAGAGTATATTAGAATTCTTAGTATAATAAGTAGAAAGTTTTATATTTAATAGAGCTATAATACTATACTTTAAAGAATAAGAATTAATAATAATAGATATAGATATAGAGATCTTATAGAAATCACTAATATTCCTAATCCTATTTCTATTCTATAATTCTAAACTAGTTAAGAAATATAATCTAATAGATAACTATATAATTAGTAGTAGTTTTATTAATAATATTAACTTTTTAGTATAGAAATATTTAATATATAATATTATCTAAATATTAAAAAAGATATATAAATAATATATAGATTAAATAAAAAAATATAAGGTCTACTTTAAACTATTAAAATATAAACTTATATATCTTATAGATCTAAAGTGAAGATTTAACACCACTAGGGTTATCTATCTAGAAAAAATAGTAGTAAAGCTAGTTAAAGTAGTTAAAATTCTAAAAATAATACTAGATCTAAAGCTTAACTAGAAAAAGCACTATAAAATCACACTATTAAAAGTAAAAGCTAGTAAAAAGATAATTATAAGACTCTTTAACTTAATATAGAGCTTACTAATAATTAAAGTAAGAAAAGTCTATACTATAATAATAAGATTAATACTCATATATATAGTAATATACTAGTACTAGTCTAAATCTTAGAATAATAAAGAACTAGCTATAATAAAAGTATTAATAAAGATCTAAAATAATAGTCTATATATAATCCTTAGAATGTTCAGAGCAATATCTATTTAATTACTAAAAATCTATATATTTATACTATCACTTAACCTATTCCTCACCAAGAAAATAGCAGATTTCTAAAATAAATTAAAAAGCTTATTAATAAAAGAACTAATATCTTAGTTATATTAAAAGATTATATTTATATTAAATAGAAGATCTATACTAGTAGTAAAAGAGGTCTTATATCTATATTTACTTTTAAAAAATTAATATAAGCTTTAAATAGTAAGGACTATAATATAGAGTAATATATCTAACTAAATAAGATTAGAGATATATAACTAGAGAGTATTACTTATAAAATAGCAGACCCAATATTATACTAATATTCTAAAGATAAATAAACTAGTGCTAGAACAGCTAAACTATAAGATTCTTAATATATATAAGAGACTATATAAGATCTAGAGCTCAATATATATCTAGATTAGATTAGAAAAAATAAGACTAATAAATTTTCTATATTAATAAAAGATCCTCAACTTCTCTAGCCTAAGATATCTATATAAAATAGTAAATAAAATACTAAGATATATAATTATTCACTACTAATAATATATCATAATCTATAAAAATCTTCAGAGAGAAGAAGTGCTAGATATAAATCATATAATATTAAATCTAAAAACAACTAGAAAGCTAATAAGATAATAGCTTTAAATAAATATACTATCTTAATTCTAAATAGCATAAAAGATTATAAATAATATAAATAAAACTACTAATAGATAGAATATAAAGAAGATAAAAGACTAATAAATATATAACTATAATAAATCTATAAAGATAGTATTAAAGTATAATAAAATCAAGTATTATATTAGATTTAAAAGCTAGTCTAAAAGTAAGATATCAAGTTAAAAAAATAAAATAAAATATTATAAAGATTATTAAAAGACCTAAAAACTAATATACTAAAATACTAATATAAAATATAATATTATTCTATATAACTAAGATCTAACTACTAGATAACACTTATATTAAAGTCTATTAATAACTAAACATACTCTATTAATTATAGAGATTATAAGACTAATATAAATATTAATTAATAATAATAAAACTATTAGAAATAAAGAATCTATCTTATTAATTAAGATAAGAAAAGCCTAATAGTTAGTTATAAAAGTATTAAACTTATAGCAAAGTTAGTCTATATAAACACTAAATACTCTTACTCTACTAATATTCTTAATTTAAGAAATAATATTTTATAAATCTATATACTTCTTTTTACTAGTAAAGAATGCTACTTAGTAGCATTTAAAAAACTTATATATAAAAGACTAGAAAATATACTAGCTAGAGATAGAAATAGTATTAAATATTATTAGCAGGCCTTTAATATACTAGAGAACTATAACTTGCGCCTACTATCTCTCTAAATCTATTAGAATATCTATACCAGTCTCTATTCTATTATTATTAATAATAGACTTAAATAATAATATAGATAACTCTTTAATCTTAGAAGCTTTATATTTTATTAAACTATTAAATAACTTTATAATTACTTCTAAATTATTAATATCTAAATAAACTATTAATACTACTTATTAAATAAGTTTAATCTACTTAGAAGAATACTATTAAATATTAGTAATAGAATATAATAGCAAATAGCAATAATATATATAATAATATAATTATTAGCTAACTTTTTTAAGTCATAATATTATTTATATATAATACTAAATATATGCTCACATTCTATAAGACTAGGCATCTTTGTAAGCTACTAAAAATAGTATTAATATAATAAACTATTAAAGATAATTTTCTTATTAAACTTTAACAAAGACTTCTTAGCAGGAAAGACAGATAATAGAGAAAATAAAAATAAGAGAATATTAAAAATAGAGATATACTAGATAGATTCTATAAAAAAAAATATAATTAGTAATATATTAGATAAAAAAGATGTAAAAATCTAATATAAAAACTAATATAGAATATATATAAAGAATAAATATACTTCTTACCTTGCAAGTCTTTACTATATTAATAATATAAATAACGCGAGAGCTTTTAATAACTATTTTAAATATATATTTAAAGAGTATTCTATACTAATATTAGTAATCTATATTAAAATAAAATATTAATATATTATAATTAGATAATTCCTATTAACAAAAGAATAAAAATAAAGCAGATATAATAATATTAATATATAAAGATAGTAATTAATATTAGAATATACTTATAACTAGCAAGAAGTATAAAAAGCTATTAAAAAAAAGCAGTATATTAATAGTAAAAAGATAGAGAGAAAAAAGAAAAAATAATATAATAGAAAAATATTTATATAACTATTAATATAGAGAGTAGATTCTATAGTATAACATATTAAATCTAAAATATTAAACTATAATAATAATACTAAAATATAACTATTCAGATCTATATTTACTTATTACTATAGTATCCCATATCTATAGAAAAATAATCCTATATAATATAATCTAAATAATTAGTGGAAGCCGGGTTCGACGGAGACCTGATACGTTGGGTGGCCTCGTTCCTAACAGATAGACGTGTCATGCTTGTTATTGATGGCCATATTGGCGAGGAAGCAGCTATAAGCTCCAGGCTTCCCCAGGGCTCTCCAGCTGCCCTAATTCTCTTTATTCTTTACATTAAGGCTCTATCAGCCACTATTGAACATGCTGTGCTAGGGGTTCATAGGCTGTCCTTTATAGATGACCAGGGCCTTATTATAGTAGCCAGCTCAGTGGGAGAGGCCTATAGAATACTAGAAAAAATTAGTAAGATAGCTATTAATTAGGAGGTGGAAAATAGTATTCAATTTAATCTAGATAAGATAAAGGCTATCTTTTTTTTTAGATATTATAGGGCTCTAGTTATAGGGAATATATACTAAATATAGATAAATATTAGAGACTAGCTAGCTAAGATTATATCTAAATTAATCTATTAATTAAGCTTATTTCTAGATAGCTAGCTTATTTAGAGGCACTATTATAATATCTATATCCTAGCTATAAAAAGCATCCTAGCTAGGCTTTAATCATTATATTAAGCTAATAGATTATCTCTAGCTCTAGTTTAATAGATTTAAAAGACTATAATATAAGTCTAAGACCTCTAAAGAGCTAAGTTCTAGTAATAAGATTAAAAGAGCTAGATTTAAAGATTCTAATAACTAATTAATAGATAAGCTAGGACTATTACTAGTATACTTCTAAAGATATTAATAAAGACTTTGATTAAGAAAGTAGTCCTAAAGCTAATAATAATATTACTAGATATTTAAATAGCTTAATATATTATACAGCTATTAATATTGCTAAAAACTTACCTAATAATTAACTTATTTTTAATAATTTTTAAGTATAGAGATATCTATATCTAGTCTAAAGAATAGCTATTAGATAATTAGAAATAAATATAAAGAGATAATAAAATATTAAACTAGCTTAACTAGAGGCTTGCTAAATATCTAATTTAATAGCTAGAAAGGGACCCCTTTAGAGAAGTTAAAAGAATAAAGTACTATAAATTTAGTAGTTTTCTAGGAACAATCTAGATACTTAATACTAAAGAGGCTTTATTAAAAGCTATTTAATAATACTTTAGAATAATACTTTAATTAGATAGCTCTAGACTAGATATAAAAAGGGCTAGTATTAGAGTAGTTTTATAAGTTATACTAGATAGTTTCTAGAAATATCTAGAGCTATTAATAGGATATAAGTATAAGATTTTTAATATTAAGCTATTAGCTATAGCTTTAGTACTAGAATAGGCTTTTAAGAGATAGTTTCTAGATCTTATCTAGATACTTCTAGATATTTAGAATATTATAAGTTATCTTTAAATAATAGTAGTTAATACTAACTAGATTCTAGCTTTTAGAGTTTATAATATAGCAAAGAAGCTAGTCTCTAGAGAATAATTAATAATAATATAATAAGTTTCTAACTATTTAAAAATTAAAAAAAATAAATAGGTAGATTTAGTTATTAAATATACTATTAATAAGCTAGCTATAATTAGATTTAACTATTTATTTCTAGTATATATTAAGTATACTTATACTAAAGCTAGAAGAATTATAATTAATAAATAAACCTAAGTTAACTCTGTATAAGAAGTTTATTAGTAAGAATATACTTATAAGATATCTAAAGACTAGAGACTAGATTTAGTAGCTAGTAGAATTTTTAAAAAGCTAGCTAGCTATTACTATTAATTAAAAATTAAATATATTTTAATCAGTATTTATTTTTATAGAATAGATATTAAAGATTTCTCTAAATACTAGACTTATAAGGAGCTTTAGGAGATTATATAATATATTCTATTTAAGTATTAGAGACACTATATAGTCTAGAAAATTTTATATAAAAGATTATATAATATTAAAATACTATTATCTATAATAATAGAGAATAGTCTTAAAGCTAGACTCTTTAATAAGTCTAAAGTTATTAAAATTTTATTAGCTTTTATAATTAAAGTAAATCTATTTAAAGATAAAGAATAAGTAGCTAGAAAGATTAAGATTAGTAATTTATAAGATTAAAAATTATTAGAGAATAAAGATAGTATTAGCTTATAGATTAGTAAGAAATAAAGATAGAAGTATTTTAGCTAAGCCTAAGACTTACTAAGAGTGTCTACTAGCTTAGAATTATAAGAGATCCTTATAGAGATAGTCTTTATAAGCAGGCTTAAAGATCTCTAGTATTATAAGCTATATAGAGATAAGGCAAGAGCTAGAATCTATATAAACTAGAGACTGATAGGGGTAAAAGCCCTCTAAGCCCTAGGGCTTATAGAGGCTTCACTGATGCTTTGTATGGGTCCGTCATAGCCTACAGCGCTGGGTATGGACGTTAAAAAGTGATTAAATAAATAAATAAATAATCTAAATAATAATACTATTATAGTTAATCTATAGATTAGATCAATAATATATAGCAAGAAGTTTTCTACTTTAAGCTTAAGATTATCTAACTTCAGATTCCATATATATAGTATATAATTACATAACTTTATAATAGTGGAGAGTTTTTATCCAAAAGGCTATACCATCAGCCCCATAGTTTTTCCCTCAACAACCCTGTATAGATAGCCCAGACACCCCTAGTTGGACATAATGGGAACAGATAATAATAATAATATATTAATCTTAGAATAATAAGACTATATTCTAATACTATTCTAATTAATAGTCTATAGTTTTTATATTACAAAAGTTTAATACTATTTAATAAAATTAGAAGATTTATAATTAAGAATTAGACATAATTATATTTACTTTTTAAAAATAAAGATATTATTTAGAAGAAAATAAATATAAGATTTATATCTAAATTAATTATAATAATTTTTAATATTTCTTTAAAGTAAAGAACTTGAATATAAAGTAAATATATTAGATTTAATATCTAGCTATATATAACTTTATTATTAAATATAAGCTAGAAATATAAAATCTAGTTAATATT
>JAMAGB010000071.1:0-16545 GCA_023625975.1 Talaromyces sp. PYS2103
TAATATCTCTAATAGTGATTAAGACTATATATTAATTTTATAATAAATAATTAATTAAAATTTCTATTAATTATTAACTTTGCAGTATTTTTTTTATTATAAGATTTAATTAAGATATCTTTTTTTATAATTAAGAAAGAATATTAATTAAAAATATTATTTAACTAGAAAGATTTAGTATTATTTTAAAAATTTACTTTTAATAAGAGAGAAGCACAAAGCTAGATAAAATAAATATATAATATATAAAAATATATAAAAAAGAATATAAAGATAGCTTAAAAAAAATAAATTATCTAGACTAATAAGAAAAAAAAAATATTAATTTTTTATAAAAAGACTAGATATATATTAGTAATAAAGATTAAAATATAAAATAATCTAGTAAAAAATTAAATTACTAGAATAAAAAATTATATAAGATTTTTTACTAAGTTAGAAATATCTTTAAGTTAGATTTATCTAGTAAGATAAAAGTATACTAAATATTCTTTTTAAATAAGTTTTAACTAGCTATTTTAATAAAGCTATTAATAAGATAATTAGAAAAACTATCTTTTAAATTTCTAGTAAATAGAAACTCTAAGTAGAAGATTAATAAGATTTTAAACTTATAGAGATAATAAAAAAAGTTATATTACTAAATTAATTAGCTAGATTATAATCTAGATCTAGTATAGTATTATATAAAATATCTAAAAAATATATTACTAGTATTAAAGATTTTTTATAACTAAAATCTAAAGAGATTAGATCTACTAATTTATTTTAAAAAATAATTATAAGCTATAGAAAAAAATAACTTTATAAAAAAATATTTAAATAATAATATCTCTATTACTAATACTTAAAAGTAAGTATTTTTATAAAAAAAAATAATATAATAGCTACTAGAAAATTAGCTTTATTAGTAGAAGATTAAGACTATAAAATAGTACTCTAATAATATTATTTTTAAGAATAATCTTAATCTAGTTATTAATATTATATTTAAATAAATACTTCACTTAGTAAAATATAAAAGCATATATAAGACTAAGCTATTATAAAAATAAAGCTATACTTCCTTTTTTCCTTCTTATATTTAATATTTCATTAATAGGTTCCCTAGTTAGTTGTTGATAGCAATACAAGGATTGGCATTGTCACAGCACACATAAATCTTATCCCTTTTTCTGTACCTAATTCTAACCTCCTCGAATCCATATTTAAGCCTATATTTTGAGCCTATATTCGCGCTTATATTTACGTCTATTAAAGCCTGTACTAGAGTATGTATTTAAGTCTATATTTAAGCCTATATTTGAGCCTATATTTGAACCTATATTTAAGCCTATATTTGTACGTTTGTTATCTAGATATAAGGATTGAAACGCGTACTTATTAGGACGCGTTGATGTCAGATAAGAATTTAAAATAGAAATCAATAACCAATCAACAGTAAATGTAGAATTAACCAAATTTACATGTGCCCAAATGTAATTCCAACAAATTACGAATTATGGCGCCAAATCGCATTTAGGCCGCCGTACTATCTTCCGATTTCTTGGAGTATGATCGTTCCAGCTGATACGGATATCTTGGGTTGAGGTTATTTAGGGTTTAGTACCACAAAGTCCAAACATCCTCATTCGCTTGGCCAATAACATTTTTAAGTAGACCTTCTTAGGCCGTAATATTCATGTTGAATACGACATTGGGAACTGCTCAATGAATGCCGAAGCAGATATCTAGTGCAGAGGAACGTAAGACGCAAATACTATTAAATGATAGTGAATTGTATAAGTGGCCCATCCATTTGCTATTTATTCCAAGGTTTATTGGCTTCTTCATTTGACAAGATTTCTTAATCTGTCATGGATATATATATAGAGTTGACTATCTAATATCCCTTAGGCGAGCCATACGTCGTCCAAAAAACGTGACTGCTCTGATGCCATGGAACTCAAAATATTGATCTCTTTCTTGAGCCAGTGTGCGATGAAGGAGGCGTACTTCCTTCATGCGAGCTGGAGGCCGAACTCTCCGTTAACCACGGAGTCGAAATTGCAGTCTCACTGCCGGAAAGAAGCTGAAAATCAACTTTGTCGGGGTCGAATGATGGTGGATAGACAGGGACTTCGACAAGTGATTTTCTGGCCTTCTCCAATCCAGTTTCTTGCCCAATGACAATCTTTTCCATAACTGTTTTGACCAAATCGGCGATGCTGCAACCATTCATAACCTTAAGCGTGGGCACATCGACTTCCAACTCCTTCATAAACCATGATCGTATATCAACAGCCACAAGGGAATCCACTCCTTGTTCAACGAGGGCGACGGACTCGTCTATTCTGTCCTGTTCTGTCATGCGTAACATGCGTCTGAGATGTGCTATAAATGCGTCACGGATGATGACGTACGCTGCAGCGGTATCTTTGGCTGTTCGTAATTTCTGAGTAACATGCACATCGGTATTCGAAGCTTGAACCTCCGACGACTTGTTTCCGTGCAAGAAAAAATGGCCGAACTTGATATCGCGTCGATGAGATTCCTTGACATAAGTGTCGACAGGAATATAGTTGACACCCATGCAAACCTCAGCATTGGCAGATGTCGATTGTCCTGAAATGATAGTTTCGGCTAAAAGAATGTGAAGATCCTCCTCGCTGATGTTGATATAACCGAGCGACTGGAAATAGTCGAAGTCAAAAGTTTCCGAGTGAGCTGCGTAACCGACCCCTAATACAGCTGGTATATTCATGGCAGATGCAGCAAGGCCACGCTTACGTCTCTTTTTAACCAGCGAGGTCATGAATTCATTGGCAGCGGAGTAATTGCTCTGTCCACTCCAACCGATAAGGGACGCAATACTAGATGCAACGATGAAGAAGTCCAATTTAGTGTCATAGAAAATTTCATCCAGAAGCTGTGTACCCAACACCTTGGGGTTAGTGACACGGCAGAACTGTTCATGCGTCATGTTTGTAAAGAGTTCATCATCCAGGATCATGGCGCCATTAATAACTCCAGCGATTGGAGGCAGCGTCGCGCTCATTGCGACATAGACAGATCTAAGAGACTCATAAGATGTTATGTCCAAAGAGACGGCTTTCACAATAGCTCCATATTGAGCCTCCATCTGCGAGATGAATCGAGGATGAATTTTGGGGTTGCGGCTGCTTAGAACAATGTAACGCGCCCCCCGAGAGATCATCCAGGCGGATAATGACTGTCCAAGTTCGCCAGCCATACCGACAAAGAAATATGTTTGATCATCTCGGAAGCTTATATCAGATTCAATTGGTTGCACTTTGACGCGAACGTGACTGGATGCTGCCCAGTCCACAACGACAAATGGCTCTCCGACAGCCTTATGATTGGATACGTGGTCCAGCAGAATGCTGCTTACGGAAAAATCGCCGTGTTGAACATCGTTATAAGCCTTCTGAAGTAACATTCCAAGTTGATCTGACATGTTTAATGCAGAAGTGGATTGAGTTTCATGGCTAAGGAGTGCTGTCTCTTCAATATGCACACAGCTTCGAGGCAACGACTGACGTATAATATTGCGTACCTCATCCGATGTGGAACCCCGCGAAAAATGTACGAATACCGAGCATGAATCCGGAATCTTCGAGTAAATGAAATGTCGAGCAAAGCTCGATGGACAGTGGGCAGCTGAATCCTCTGGGTTCGGGCTCAGATCAGAAGCGATGAAGACGGATTTCAGCCTTTTACTATGGAGTTTCTTCTGAATGGCAGTCTGCAGGACTGCATCGCAGTCGACGATAAGCAGAGTTCCAAAGTTGGGAGACAAGGACAGTATTTGCTCGGCAACAATATTCGCTCCCACCTGGATGAGAGTGGATGCACAGGCAGTTTTTTGCATAGGAATGCACCAATCAGTAGGTACAATAGCGGGAGACTCGCTAGATTCAGAAAGCCCAAGAACAGACTCATTCGTTTCGAGGTCGACTCCAGAAAATAAGCGCAGAAAGCCCGCAGCGCCAACAGCCACAGTTTGGAGAAGTGAGTGTATGATGCGAACTTTGCGATGCCTGGTCATCGAAGTAGGAATCAGTCTGTAGGGGGATGGCTGATGTAGTTCAAAACTTCGCTCTTGACCTCTTCCAACTCCCACCAGTCGCAAATTATCCGTGGTAGGGTTGGAAGTTTTGAAGATGGCTCGCCGTTGGGAATTGTATCGTTCGTTCTTTTCATGGTCTGGTAGCAGCCGAGTGACTAGCTGTCGTCCATTACGCACATATATTTCAGGCTCCAGTGTCCAGAGTAGCTCATCTGATCCCCAATTATGCAGAAACAATTGTCTGAGTAATGCTTCAGCCAGGATGATTGCCGTGTTCGAATCGATACCGTTCTGCACGCATGGGTCAAGGTCGAACATCTGGATGTCGAGTGCGGGATTCTCCATTTTGACTGTGCGAGTGAGACCTGTCATCATGTAGCTGTAAGGAGTATCCTCCAGCGAACCACGGGTTACCCAGAGGATAGTCCCTGCAGTGATAAATTTCTTCAAAGTCTCAAATTTCTTGACCGTGATGTTTTCTAGGTACGGCTTGTCCAGGTCAATAAGAGAGATCAAAGAGACTCGTCCGCTTGCGAAGGCTATTTCTCTCATCTCAGAGACCATAAAATCGTCTAGATTCTTGAAGATTTCTTTCTTCTGGAACCTCGAGCCCATGATCTCAGATATTTCTTGACCAACTTTATACACAGGCCACGTTTCTCCGCCGATGATAGCTAGGGTATCCAATTTTGATTTTGGAGAATTTTTTCGTACATGAAGAGGACTGCGTAGCAGTGCCACACGGTCATCGAGGGCTTGAGCCACGAAAACACTCATCGGTAGAGAAGAACTTATATCTGGGGACACAGTGTCTACCCCGCCGAAGCCTGATTTCTTTAATAGACCGTCCCATCGGCTTAGATCGAGTAATGGTCCCCATGGACGACCTGTGTCTGCTCCAATCCACCATCCAGGAAGGGTGCCAACTGTCATTCCGCTGAAGAGTAATTCGGTTGAGGTCAGTTCCGCGACAACAAGAAATCCCCCAGGTTTTAACAATTGGCGGATGTTGGACAGAGATGCTTCAAGGCAGCTTGAAACATGTAGTACATTAACTGCCACGACGACATCGTAAGAACCTTCGACAAACCCCTGGGGAGCAGGTTTTTGCTCCATATCAAAGGTTTTAAAGACCATGCGGCTCGCGTTGTTCTCAAACCGGTCCTCAGCGGCCATGAAAAACCCACTTGAGATATCAGTAAAAGTATAAGAAGCGCATCCTTCCTTGAGGGTCTCGAGCACAATCGAGGTCGTAGCCCCAGTACCAGCTCCAACTTCGAAGATATTGAGACCAGGGTAACGAGCAGAGATTTGCGACATCACTGTGGATAACCAACGACCCGTCGGACCAGAGCAAATTGAACCTGCTTCATAGAAAGCACGTAGAAGACCATCCTGGTTCATGTATTCAAGCATTGATTTGCCCTCTTTAATGACCGGGATGAGATTCTCTCCAACGACCTGCACAAAACGAACGTCCTTGCGATCTTGATAGCGAGCGAGAATGGTGTCAATGTTCTTACGCGTATCCAGATTACACGAAGAGGGTACCTTGTTATGAGCACCACTGCTTACCAAGTCAACCATGCGATCGCACCAGGCCAGATACCTCTGGAAGTGAGGTAGGAGTCCAGAACGTTCCTCTGGCGCAATTGTGAGGGAAGCGTGGCGTAGAAACCAATAGGAGACACGATCAATGTCCTGGTACAGTTCGATGTCATAAGCAGATAATCCATCATTAGCATCGACTAAATGTGCATCTGGAAAAGCTATCGGGTATTCGAGTCGTGAGAACATGGGTAAATCATCTTTATCAGTTGCAGGAGAGAAGGGAGCCAGGGCAACACCTTCAAACTGAATCATTGATTGAATCCTATCTTCTGTGTGTAGATAGACGTCGCCAACCACCCGAGATCCCTTTCTGCTCCGAATGAAACTTTGGAAACCTATGGTGTGCTGTTTACCCCCTGATCCGATCTGAGTAAAGTACGGATTGATCGAGATCCTACAAATAGACACAGGTACGTGCAGCGACCATAAGTGTGTATCACCAGGGTACATCCATGCAGCGAACATGGTCTGTAGGGCAGAGTCGAGTATGCCAGGATGGATGATAAGATTGTTACCGTCTTCAGATACAGACTGGTCGAATATAGTACCAGCACTATATCCAGGCTTGCGCCCAATGTTGGTGACGCCACTGAAGGGTGGTGAGTAATTGTAACCAGCCTCTGTCAAGTGACAATAGAATTGGTCTGTATTCACAGGGACTAGATTGAACGTGTCCAATTTGATTAGAGGAAGAGCGTCAGCCGCCGAGATTCCTAGCTGGGCAAATGTGTGGCCTTTTGCATTTAACGTAGCGTTTCCAGCCTCATTAAAAGAATAACAAGCCCACTCAGCCGTAAAGGGGGTACTGGATCTTTCTATCGAGAACATGCTAAAAATGGTCTCAACCGCAGCAGAGTCATTGAAGACAATTGCACGGGAGATCTCTATATCGCTGAGCCTCAACACACGAATGACAGCCCCCGGAATAGTATTGAGTACCGCGGAGTTTGTGGCTTCTATCGCCATACTGGCATATCCCATAGCGGGAAATACTGTCTGTCCTTGTAATCCGTGACTAGTAAGCCATGGCATTTCATCCGGATGCAAGATGTTGCGCCACTGATACTCTCCAGGGGTAGTGGACTCAGAGCAAGGAGTTCCCAGTACAGGATTGGGACGATCAGTAGCTCGTCGGTGTTTGAAATGATTGACAAGGCGGCTACTAATCCAGTAGTCTCTCTGGTGCTCGAAAGGATAAGGGGGCAAGTCGTTGACGATGGCCTTGCTCTGCGTATTACCTGCTAGTAGCTCTTGGACAGCAGATAATCTAACATTCTGGACACCTAGTTGGGTCCACATATATCCAAAAGAACTGCTGATCTGCTGGAAGTCGTCTTTATTGCGTTCAAGCATCCCGGTGTAAGGTATACTGCTTCCCGAGCCAAGGGTCGCGGTGGCTGGACCCTTCAACGCTGGATGTGGTCCGACCTCGATAGCTAGATCAAAGGAGCCAAATTCGCGTACGGCTTGCTCCAGGGCGCCAGCGAAAAGCACGGTGTTGCACATATTGTCAACCCAGTATTGATTCGTGAGTCGATTAATAGTCATCAACTCGCCCTCAAACACACTAGAGTACCAGGCGGGAGTCGATCCTTCAGGTGCCTGTATAGGCTTGATACCGCACATGTCCAGCGAAGCAAGATAAGATTCAGCGCAAGAGGCCATGTGCATACTGTGATAGGCTGTATCAACTTTCAGCTTTCGAGCAAATGTTCCTAGTTCTTTGAATAACTGCTCAGCCTCGTCCACTGCGTCTTCATCGCCACTTAGAGTCACGCTAGAGCTGGAGTTGACCGCGGCAAGTTGTAGACGGTCATTGAACTGTTTTGCACAAAACGTCTTTGCTTTCTCCGAAGAGGTACCAACTGCTATCATCGCGCCGCGAGGAGCACCGGAGTTAGGGCTCGCCGCTAACTTGGCATGTACACCGCGTAAATATGCAATACAAATAGCGTCCCGAGCCGAGATGAAACCACCGGCATAGGCTGCGCCAATCTCCCCAGAGGAATGGCCCACAACAGCGTCAAGAAATACTCCTGCGGCTCGAAGGATGTCAACAAGAAGGATTTGCACCGCCGTGCAGAGGGGCTGAGATATAGCTGCTTCAGAAATACGTGACTTTTCTTGACAAGCGAGCAGCTGCTCGTAAATTGTCCACTTAGGTCCCTCTAAGCCGCCTGGAAGATCATGAAGGAAATGGTCCAGTTGGGTGATACGAGAGGCTGCAAAGGAGGACGATTCTATGAGCCGAGCACCCATTCGTGGCCATTGGGCGCCCTGACCGGTAAAAATACCCAGTACCCTGAGAGGCCGAGAGTTTGTGCCATAGCGCTTCTGAAGGGTTTCATCCTTGCTGTCAACAAGGTTTATAAGTGCAGATATTGCCCCTTCAGTGGTGGCTGCAGCAACTGCTTTGCGATAGGGGAGAGTACTTCGTCGGTGCTGCAAAGTGTATGCGAGATTCGATAGGTCGGTCCTTCCGTTGTCTCTAAGATAATCAAGATACTGAGAGAACATTATGCGAAGCGCTGATTCAGAAGCCGCGGAGAAAACAAGAGGGGTGAAAGAAATATTGCTAATCGTCGGCGACATCATCCGGGTAGTCAAACGATACTCTTCTAGAATACAGTGGGCATTGGTCCCTCCAAAACCGAAACTGGGTTCACTTGCGGTCAGAGAAAACCACCAAGAGAAATACAAGATAGAAGAAGACGTACCTATTCACACTAGCTCGTCGCACTTGTTGTTCTGTGACTAACCAAGGAATGGCAGCTGTTGGAATCTTTAAATGGTCGAAGAATGGGGCGACCTTGGGACTCAGGCTTTGAAAATGTAGGTTTGGGGGTATTACACCGTGTCGCAATGCTAAAGAGGTGCCTATCAGACTTGCCAGACCTGCGGTGCCTTCAGTGTGACCGATGACTGTCTTAATTGAACCAATGTAGAGATCCTCAGCCTCCCGAACTGCGACAGAATCTTTGGGGAACAGGGCGCTAGCGATAGCCTCAGCCTCTTGTGGATCTCCTGCCTGAGTGCCCGTTCCGTGCGCGTGAAAGAACTGTGGACGATCTTGAAGGTTGTTAACGGGGTCAAGTCCAGCACGCTCATAACATGCGCGGATCAGGGCGGCTTGCGCGACGTTACTGGGCATCGTTAAGCCTGGGGTACGTCCATCCTGATTGACCGCAACTTCTCTGATGATGCACTCGATTGGGTCGTTGTCTGCCTGTGCTTGAGAGAGCGTCTTGACAATTACAGACGCAACACCTTCGCCGCGGGCGTAGCCGTCAGCCGTCGCATCCCACATGGCACAGCGGCCGTTCGGAGAGAGCATTCCGAGATTGCTTTCAGATATGTACATGGCTGTAAGAGTAACCGGTCAAGTTAGCTACGTATGAAGGGCTTTCTTAGAAATGGATGAGATCCAGGCAAGGGAACGGAGATGCAAGCAAATGCACATACCGGGACTGAGAATCAAATTTACTCCAGCAACAACCGCTGCGGAGCATTTTCCGCTTCGCAGCGCTTGAACGGCAAGGTCGAGGGCAACCAGGCTGCTGGAGCATGCAGTATCGACTGTCATGCTAGGACCATGCCAGCCGTAAAAGTAGGAGATGCGGTTTGCCATGATTCCTCTTTCCAAACCCGTTGCTGTGTACCGAGGAAGTGTCTCCCAATCTCTTACTAGCATGGTATTCCAGTCATCTGACATCATACCGACATAGACAGCGGTATTAGATCCTCTCATTTTCTCCATAGGTTGGCCTGCTGCACAGAGACTATCGTAGACGACTTCCATCAACATGCGTTGCTGCGGATCCATGGCGTCAACCTCTTGAGGTTGGATATTGAAAAATCCGGCATCGAACTTGGCAGGATTGCTACAACTAGAGTCGTCCAGCCAATATGAAAGTTTTGCATTAGTGGTTCCATGATGAGTACCGTCTGGGTGATAGAACGGGTCGATGTTGAAACGAGACTCTGGTGGTTTACTCCTTAGGTCACGAGGGTTTTGAATCAGCCCCCAGAGCTTGGAGGGAGTATTAGAACCCCCGGGGAAACGGCAACCAGTGCCGATTACTGCAATGGGCTCCACCATACTTGCTCTGTTAAGAACTCTTGGTTATGATAAGACTATTTTGGGTTGAAAAAGAGGCAGATCCACGTGGTTGATCGTTTGACAATTCACATTGGCAGAATAATCACGGTAGACCCTACATCAGGACACAAACCGTTGTTGATATAAGTTCACACCTTTTTCGATGAGGAGAGTCAATTTTTCTTCGGAGGTTTTATCAAGACTGATGTCCACCAATCGCCTCAAAAGTAGTCAAAGTGGCATAGTCAAAGCGGACGAATTTCACCAGCGAGGGCATGTGTGCCTCAAGAGTAAAAGCCGAGCGATGAAGTCTCCGAACTGTCCCAAGTAGTCAAGATTCAGACAACACGCCGAAAAATAATCGGATTGCCAATCCTCACTCAAGGCGCGGTTAAAGCAATGCAACCGATAGCCATACGGAGGTTTCAAGCTGAAATTTTAGGGTTTAATACTGCATATAACTACTTCATAACATTGAAAAGTTATGGTACATAAAGAAGAATCGGGTTATATGCACCAAGAAAGTCACATTGGCCGATGAAATTCTTGCATCGGAGTTTGTGCTGATTTGGAATAAATGTATATTCTACCACGATTGTTATTCGTAAATTTACGACCTTTGCGACCACCCCATCCCCGTCGAACTCATCATTGCCCACGCTTCTAACGTTCTGTCCATGTTCATGTCGAGATTCTGGCCATCTAGGTTGCACGATGCCGGGTTTCCCGTATAATCTGGGATGACGAACGGGTGTACTGTATGGTACGGTTAGCTCTGTATAACGCACGTAGGATAATGATCATACATGTATTGTCCGTGAACAAGGCTGCCCCATTTAAGCTAATGATGGAACTGCCATCGTACCCCGCCTGCTGATTACTTGACATAGCTCCAATTTCCATCATCCAGTTAGTCGTGTTTGTATTAAGACTCACTCCCGCTTTGGTAAGGACAATGCCAATAGTCTCAGCGGCCTTCTCTGCTTCTTTGGAAGACGAACTTCTTCGTAACCAGATAACTCTTGATCTTTGTAGTGCAGTTCGTATCTCGTTCTCCCTTCCCTGTGTCTGCCCACTATATAACATAGAGCATAGGATCATTGTAGCTGTGAGAAACTGATGATTCATGATCGAAGTCACCCGAAAGCGTACTGTGTGAAGCTGACCTCCTGGACATGTCTCCTCGTCAAGCACATTCTGAATCTCTAGGGTTCCCAGAGCAGCTTCAAGGCAGGTCTTCCTTGAATAGACAAAAGGATCACTATCCTGAGAGAGTGTGTGCATGTATAGGAAGCGTCGGTGAAGGATGACCTTTCCCCCGTAAAATAAATGGCCTAAAAACAGACGTGACATGATTATTTGCGGAGAATCAGTTACACTTGCAGCTATTGACTTCATTTGAAATGGCTGTGGGATACTCCGTGCGGCCTCTTCGAGGATACCATCAACACGCATGACTTCGGTGTAATTCGGCAGTTTAACAGAGTCTGTTAGATCGGTCACGCTGCCCAACGCCTTCAAGATACGTCCTCGTGCGATGAGACCGAGGGATACAGTGTGCTCGCTTTCAGGCCTCGACGGCGGAAGTTGCGCTATATCCTCGTCAAAGTCTGCATCATTCAAGTTCCGCGGCTCAGTCGTATCCCATTTCCAATCACAGATCATGCGAGGCATTCCCATCTGATTCGAAATGAGGATATCTCCCATCAATACAGTACCCCAAAGTCTGCGCCGCATCTCTCCAGCAAACGGTGTGATCCCCGGGAAATGGCTAGGGTCGCGATGGTAACCCATACGCATCGCTAGATTGACTTCGAGCGCAAGGAGAAACCAAATGTCCTTGAGAGCATCTGTGTGAACACAAAACTCGGCGTATACGTAGTTAATGACGGTTTCCAGTACGTATGGGCCGCAGTTAGTATAGTTCCCCAGGACTAGGCACTGTACGACCTTCTCTCGATATAGGTCTATTTGGAATGATCTTTGTTCGTTATCCATATCAGGCGTTTCAGAAACTATACAGGCCAGGCAGATAATGCTGAAAAGTAGGCCAATCCACAGAATAGGAACCTCGGCTGGATTGGACCAGAATACCTCGTACTGCAAAAGTTAGTCCCCCTGGATAAGAATCTAGCCAACTAGTACAAGGGTGTAGTACTTGCCTGGCGTAGAAAGCTCGGACCGTGAATGGCTGTTATTCTGGTTAGTAAACATGGATCATTACTTTGGTAAGTTGGGAAGTGAGCCTCACAGGATGATACGAGGTCCAGATAGTTGAAGTAACGGGAGACGTAACGATCAACAGAAGCTTTCGGAGGGATGGCAGTGAGAACTTCATCCCGAGAGACTGGCCGCCCAGCTCCATATAGAAGCAATGCGTGTTTGGGCCGCATGGGAGCATTGGAGCTTTCTCCTCCCCATTCTCCATACACGGAGTGCTCTGGACTCGTAGCGAGCCGTTTTTGCTCGTCCCGGTCAAAGTGATCCTTCAAGTCTGCAATACGGTCTAAAATCGCAGCCCAATGATCCTCTCCAACGTAACGAAGCTCCGAACCACTGATGCGCATGCTACCGCATTCTGAGCGGCTATCTGTGGAAGCTTCCAGAGTGCCATCCAAAGGGTCGCCTCCGGCCCCTGATCGTGGGCTCGGATCAGAAGATGCTCCAACAGAGGGTTTGTTATGTGAGTTGGCAATCAAGGACTTAACCAGGTGTTCCAACTGCACAAGGCGACCATGCATGTCGGGATGCCCAGGCTGTGACTTCGTCGTAGTCTTCTGGCTATCTGGGTAGGTACATACTTGACCTCGAGCCGCACAAAATGAACAAGGCCTTTGGCGGTCGCATCGTGACCTGCGCACCCAAATTGACATCAAACCCGCTAAGCATCGGAGAGAAGGTACGATACTCACTTTCGGCGACGGCAGGCATCACAGGAGAGCTGGGCTTTGTCTCTGCGTCGACTGGGATGGGGACCTGGATGAGAGGAACGTGACGAGGCATTCTCCTCATGGTCTGGTGTGAGCGATTCCGCCACCGGATGTGTTTGATGACTGGTCGACATGATGGGAGAAACCCAGCACAAGAATGGTGGCAACTGTCTGACTAGCAGAATGGATAGCTAGGGTTAAAGGCGATTTCTACACGGTTCTAAACCAACAGCGTCGCCCTATGAAGCATGGGGGTTTCGGAATTGATCGCGGAGGAGTAAGAAGATCATTTGGTGTCGGCGAATTATAGGTAACTAAGACATGGATAATCCTGATGCGTTATTTTTGTACCTAATACGGATACCTTTTCGAATGCTAATCGAGTTTAGCCCCTCGTATTGACCCTGTATTCGTAATTTAAAGTCTGCCTTAGACATACTACGACTCAAATCTCTTAACTATAAGATTATTTTACACAGTTTCTACCAATTCGACTCGTTAAGAAAAGTGTGAAATCCAATCGAATATTACTTCAATATATAGTGTGCCTTTCTGGATTTTAAAATAAATAAGAATTCGAAAAGTAAATCTAGTAATCTTAAATCTTATACATAGATTAGAATAAAATACAGATTGTAAGATTTTGTACTGGGTAACGGCCTTGGCATAGATCGTGTATTTTAAAAAATCAATAATGACTAAGCCGAGTCGGCGGGAACTTGATCACTAACAAACTCTTACTGGATTAGGCTTAGGGGGGCGTGGATGTACAATTTGCGGGGCGTGTACGAATAGCTCCCCATTATTTATGTACGTAGTACATCTTTATTACATCTGCCAGCTGCCAAGCCAGTGCCTGAGAAAACGTGTCGAATACTGCTCTGTGTATGAGCTAGTAAGCATACCATTCACCTAACGTTCTGGCCCGTATTTATATTACATGGCGTTAATTTTGCCCAGGGTTTATAGCCTAGTGTTTATAAATATGCGTGTCCTGCGCCGCATGCCGGAGCGGGAGGCAAGCTCCAACAAAACAGTTCCTATCAAACCTTGGAAGGAGATTTACAGGGCAATATGCCTCTAATCATACTTGGTCTAAATTGTTATTTATTCCAGCTGCTTACGCTACACTCACAAATCAGATAGTCGCCATGTGCTCCTTATCTTCGCGCTAAGATCTAACGTAATCCAGATATTCAAAATCGCAATACAGAAGTTATTCCCGCACTCATGTACCCCTGTACACAACACACACTGATTCTCATAATTGGGTATGTGGCTAACAGTATATGTCGCAGGACATTCAGAGACATACACACCATGTCATTTAAACCAGAGCAGACCCGCCTTCCCCGCTTACTTCTCCAAAGTTCACTTCTTGCGATTTGGCAATCCAGCTAGACGAGCATAGTCCCAATTCGCGAAGTCCGATCAACTCTATGATCACCCAAGTACACACAAAGACAAGAACTTCAAAGGTTATGCCGGCTAGACGGGCTTGTTTCCCACGCCAACGACCATGAAGGGTTCTTCTCTAGAAGGAGAGGACACCCCACTGCGCTCATCATGTGACCCCTGTCGAGCTCAGAAGCTTCGATGCACCCGGTCTTCTGAAACGAACCCTACTGCACCCTGCCAACGGTGCTCACGCGCCAAAGAACCCAAGTCATGTGTGTTTAGCCGACGAATGCGCACGGGACGACATATGAAAAAGGCTGAACCTTCGGATGTCCAGGCTAGAAAACCCCGGCGGGAGAAAGAGACAGAGACACTAAACGACTTTCCAGGCTTGATCACATTTCCACTGTCCACGAATTCGACCCCAAGCGAGTGTTCTGCTCAGCAACAGAGCCCGCAAGCCACCGAAGGTTGGAATCCAGACAACACTGAGCCAGTTGCTTTGGCTCCAGTAGATACTTTGACCGACTATTGGAGAGAGCATGAGAAAGCGGCTCTAGATAAATCTTTTCAACTGTCTCTTGACTTTCACTTCGAGGTGGATGCCTCCTCCATCCCCCAGATGGAGGTGCCATCCCCTTCGGAGCCGGGAAATAGCCTCTCCCCCAACCTGAACGCTTTTCTAGACATCCAAGACTTTCAATTCCCGCCACACACAATAAATTCGAACCAAGGAGCAATGAATCTGAACGTTCCAGACATTTCGAGCACAGAACGTCCAGGTCCACCAGTCGACTTCACCGGCCTGTTGGCTAAGATGTTCCAATACCAGAGCCAACTGTCAAGATTGCACAATTGCGAGCTTGATGATTATCCCATAGGCGACTCTTTGTTTTTGTCACAATAGTTTTGTGCCATTCTCTCCGATCACCGCCACGGTGTATCCCAACAAGACTCTTACCATCTGCATACCCCAAGTATACTACTCATTCTCTCGTGCTACATGACCATGAGACATATATACTCATTCATCTTTGGTTATTTGCACGACCATCTCTCACAGTTGCAGGAAATTCGCCCCACCCATGAGCTGGGCCGATCATCACATCTAATGTTGTCGGTCGACATGCATACCTATCAAGGTCTGAATCTTGGTCAGCTGCGGTCAACATGCGCATTTGCTGCACATGATTCTGTAACTCGAGCCAAGAACGCAGTTCTGTTACTAGCCAGCTCCTTGCGTAGTGCCGAAGAGGCAATCGGCCTTGCCCCGGATGTGAGAGTTTTGAGCACTTCACGCTCCGATGCCCCGATTGAAGGTGATTCGAGTACCTCAGTTGTCGAAAGCGAAGGAAAACTCTTGTTCGAGGACGCTGGTATCATGGAAATTGGGGGCGGAATGTTGTACAAGACCTTGAGAGAAGAGGCGAGAGAACTACGAGCGAAGGTGGAGGATGTAAATACTCTGCTCAATGGGCTGCTCGCCTCCAGCTGGTGAAGTAACAAGAGTTACCTACTCACGGTAAACGATTTCCTTTATAAGGAAATTAGGGTTACCGAAATTAGGGTTATCAATTTTGCAAAACACTCAACCATCCTTCCAAGCAAGAGACGATCGAGATACCTCCCAAGTGTAACTCGTACCTAACGGAGGGTCGCTCGCTATTTCCCTAAAGATTGACAATGAATCGGATGTTACAGCCAGGTCATTCGAAACTCTGATCGTTGGCCAATCGCTCTACAGTCTGGATTTGTAAACAGTTTATTCTATTTATCTTTTGATGTATGGGAATTTGGTGCTTTCCTGCTGTACGTAGTTCTTTGAATGGCATATCAGTCATGAATATCGAGTTTAAGTTTACAGGTGTCAATCAACGACTTGCCCATGAACTAACTACACATTGCGTGAAATGTTGTTCTACCAACTCTCTTTCCATCACTGAACAGTGCTATGACGCCGGCGTCATTGCTATTTCACTCATTCACATGGAAGAGTATCCTGCAGCTGGCTGGCTTCCTGCAGTACCAATGAAACCTGTAGAGCAGCCTTCTGCCTTTAGCTTGATATGTCATAGTGTGAGCCTTCCAGGTTATCATTCGTCCATGAGGAAGGAATTGGTACCTAGGTAGATCTGTAATTCTGTATCATGTACGTATTACTAAGTAATTAAGTAACGCTTGTTAGACATGATTAGTGAAGCACTCAGCGCCGTGAGTCCTAAAGCATGCAAGTCGCCAACCCGCCTACCAATCAGGAAGCAACACATATTAAAGCGAGGAGTTTGAATGTTTCGATATCGTCGAGAACCTACCTAGGTACAGGTAGATCATGCATGCCCGAGACAACAAACAAGACGCTTGCATAATGGTACATACCCGTCGCGGGGGCACCCCCCCCCCACCACCCCAGGGTGGGGGGGGGGGGCGCCCCCCAAGGG
>JAMAGB010000072.1:0-17589 GCA_023625975.1 Talaromyces sp. PYS2103
ATAAATAATAATTATAATTTTTCTTTTTATTCTTTTTTATTTATTAATTTATTTATTAGTTAGTTTATTTATTAATTTATTTATTAGTTAGTTTATTTATTAATTAGTTTATTTATTAATTAGTTTATTAGTTTATTTATTAATTAGTTAGTTTATTTATTATTTAGTTTATTTATTAATTAGTTTATTTATTAATTAGTTTATTTATTAGTTAGTTTATTAATTAGTTTATTAATTAATTTATTAGTTAGTTTATTAATTAGTTTATTATTATAAATTAAATTTATAGAAAAAATTTAGATAGATATTTTTATAGAATTATAATATTTATATTTAATATTTAAAACTATTTATAACTGGCCGGATGGCCGAACGGTTCGCCGTTCGCCCGGAAGGCCCCGCACATGTCCGCTGGTTTGGGGTTGGTCGCCTGATTTATAAGGCGTCGACTGTATGGGGTTGCTGGTTTAAATCTAACTCTAGCCGCCTAGATCTATAAGAAAAAAATAGTCTAGTCTTGATTATAAGATTAAGAAAAATAATAATACTTACTAGCCTCTATAAGTACTAGTAGAATTTAAAATTACTTAATTTCACACTTATCTCTCATAAGTGAATTTTAATTCTATATAAAAAGATTTTAAGAGTGTAGTTTTATAATAGAAAATAGGAGAGAGATTTTTTATTTAATAAGTTTCTATTAAGGAACTTTTCTAATACTAATTTATATAAAAATTGTTCTAAGTAAAAAATTCTATATATATAAAAAAAATCCTATAAGCTAAAAAAAATTCTTCTCTAAGTAAAAAATTTCTATAAAGAAACTTTTCTAATATAAATTTATATATAAATTCTTCTGTACAGAAATTTACATAGTTTTTCTTAAATTCTCTTAACAACTTCATATAAGATAGCTTAGATGATCCTAGTTGGCTATATTAAGTATAGATAAGAAGAAGAAGAACTATTTATAACTATTTATTATAAATTTTAATTAACTAAGATTTTATTTTAAATAGAAAAACTAAACTCTTATATAATAATATTAATTTAATATTTTTAATTAAGTAAACTCTTAGATAAAAAATAGATTAAATAAAAATATTTATTTTTATTATATAAAATAAATATAAATATAAAATTTATTAATTTTTTTCTTTTTTTCTTTTATATATTATATTTTTTATTTTAATATATTTTTATAATAAATATTAAATAGAATTAATTTATAATATTAAAAAATAACTATTAAAAATATTAATTACTAATTTCTATCTAACTATTAGTTTATATATACTAAGCTATAGATAATTTTATCTTAATCTATAAAATCCTACAAACCTCATTCTAAAATTCTAATATAAACTAGCTACTCTAATCTAATATAATATTATTAAGTAAACTAGTCCAAGAAAAGATATATTTAATCTATAAATAAGCTATATCTTCCACTATAATCTCCTTATAATAAGAAATTAATACTAGTTATTTACTAAGTCTATCTACTATTATATATATATTATTATAACCATACTAATCCTATAGTAATTCTATAAAGTTTATTAATAGATACTATTAGAAT
Organism: Talaromyces sp. PYS2103; assembly: GCA_023625975.1. Taxonomy (NCBI): domain Eukaryota; kingdom Fungi; phylum Ascomycota; class Eurotiomycetes; order Eurotiales; family Trichocomaceae; genus Talaromyces; species Talaromyces sp. PYS2103. Next base: position 1,583 of record JAMAGB010000072.1, read on the forward strand.
CTCTCTAGTATAGATAGAGACTATAGAAAATTAAAAATATAATCTCTCTAGATATTAGTATATTTATATATTTTATAATTATCTATATATTATTCTATATCTTAGTTTTATAATTTCTAATAAAATCTTTTTCTTACTAGCTTCTATGTCTTATTATAGTCTAAATATATAATTAATAGTGGTTAGTATATCTTATCTAATAATTTTATATATAAGTTAGTAATATCTAGAATATATAACCTTCTTTAAAATAGTAATCTTATATTCTTTATATACTAGCTCTTAGAATCCTTAATCAACTAGTTCTATGTCTACTTAATACTAATAAACTTTTTATTAGCTATAAGAACTTACTTTATAATATTTCCTATTATTTTTTTAGTTACTATATCTATTAATACTAGTTCTACTAAGATCTTATTATCTAGCTTCTCTTCTAATAATATAATAAGATTTCTATAATTTAGATTCTAAGCTTTCTTATCTCTTCTTTTAGTTAATATATCTATAAATATATTACTCTTTCCTAGATAATATTTTAAAATAAAATAAAATTCTTAAAGAAACTTATATTACTTAATCTAATATATATTTAAAGCTTTAGCCATTATAAAGTATTCTAACACATAGTAATCTAATAATATTTTAAATTATTTTTTACTTTTTAATCTTAGTAGTTCTAGGTTCTATTTATAGAATATTTTAATAATAGCTAATAACTCTTTATTATAAATATAATAATTATATTCTACTAGTAATATTATAGCTAAGTAGTAACTAATAAGATACTATTCTCTATTATTATAAAACTATAATAATATATCTACTATAATCCTATTTAATATATTAATTTTAACTTATATCTTCCTTTTTAGATCATAATAAATAAATACTAGTATAGAGCCTAATTATTCCTTAAAAGTATTAAATACTCTCTAGTAATTCTCTGTTTATTTAAATAGAATATTAATCTTAATTAATTAGTATAGTAGTTATACTATTTAATTATATTCCTTAATAAACTTCCTATAGAAATTATAAAAGTCTAAGAAAGATTATATCTCTAATATAGTATTTAGAGTCTTCTAAAAAAGTATAATATTTATCTTAGTTATATCTATCTTTATATCTTTAGAGATAATAATAAAGCTAAGATATTTTATAATAGTAATATAGAATTTATATTTTTTAATATTAGTTTATAAACCTACTACTTAGAGCTATTTAAGAATAAATTTTATATAAGCTTTATACTCTAACTTATTATTATTATAGATTAGAAGATTATCTATAAAGACTATTAAAAACTTATCTAAATAGTTAAGAAAAATATTATTAATTAATTATTAAAAGATAGCTAGTCTATTTATTAATCTAAAAAATATAACCTTATATTTAAAGATTCTGTATTAGCACTAAAAGATTATTAAATCTAAAGAGTTAATGCTTATCTAAATTTAGTAAAATCTTTATTAGATATCTAATTTAATAAAGATCTTTATCTTATAAATTCTTTTAAAAACTTTATTAATAAGAGGCAAAGAATATTAGTTCTTTCTTATTAGTATATTTAATTTTTAGTAATCTATATAAAATCTTAAGCCTCTATCTGTCTTTTTAATAATAAGAATAAATAAAATAAATAGTATATTACTAGAAATAATAAAATCTTTATATAGATTTTCTAAAATATAATCTTTTATTACTTCTAGCTCTATCTTAGTTATTTAATATAATAAGTAATAATCTAATTCTATATCTTTCTCTAACTTAATATAATAATTATATTCTCTATATACTAGTAACTTATTAGATTTAGTCTTAAAGAATATATTAATATAATTATAATATTATTCTAATAGCTATTTCTTAATTTCTAGTAATTCTAGAATCTTTACTTTTAGAAGTTATTAGTTCTTAATAGCTTTCTTAATCTTGCTTAGACTTATTATAAAAATTTCAGCTCTCTTACTCTTGATGTTCTAATAAAATCCTACTATTTTAATAACTATGATATTTATATCAAAATACTTTTCTTAGAATTATATAGTTTTAGTCTTTCAATTTTATTCCTTTGATTCTATGCTCTCTATAGATTTTAAGATGGTGGTATTCAGCTACCTTTTTATATATTATATATCTATCTAGTTCTATTATTAATATAATTATCTATAATAAACTAGAATATCATTTTTTCTATCTAAGAAGAAACTTAGAGATTATAATTCTAGTTTTATAGAATCTATCTACTCTTACACCCCTAGTATAATAGTAATTTCTATCTTCTACTACTAGAATGCTTAGTTCTATCTATTTATATTTTTTTAATACTTAATTTTAATCTATTAATCTCTTAATAGTAGCTTCTTTAATATAGGGATAAACTATTTTATCTAAATCTCTTTTTATAATAATACTTCTTCTAACTAGAGTAATTATTTTTAATAATAATCTACTAATATCTTATATTTAGTTAATTATATTCTTCTAAATATAATATTATACTTCTCTAATTCTATAATTAAGAAAGATAAGTGGTATATTACTTTCTTATTAATAATTAAGATTAAAGTTATAAAATAAGTAATAATATTCTTAATCTTTCTATTAAATTCCTATACTTAATATAATTATTTTAAAAATATAATATAATATTAGAAATATCTAGCTAATTTCTTAGTAAAGAATATATCTAAAAAAATAAAACTATTTACTTCTATATCTACTAAGACTTTAGTAATAATTAATAATCTATTTTTTACTAGCTGTATAGATATAATTAAACTATTATAATCTTTACTTAAAAGCTAAGATAAATCTAAATCTTTAGAGATATTAATTTTATCTAAGAAGAAGTCTTCTCTTAAGTATTCTTATTTTCTGAATTAGTTTTCTCTAGGTTATTCTAAGTCCTAGTTAAAGCTTTCTTTATAGCTTTAAAATCTAGAGTTTTTTTTAGAGGAGATATTTATTGGCTTAATAGCCTAACAATTTATAATTAAAGTATTTATTCTCTGCTATTAATTACTTTTACTTAGTAAAGAAAAGATTACTATATAGTATCTTATCTTTAGACTTAGAATTAGTATTTTCTTTATAATTATAATTACTAGTACCTTAATTACTATAAGGATGTATATGCTTTTCATCTTTAAAGATCTATTCTAGTTAATTAGTAATAGTATAATATAATTATATAAAAATTTTATATAGAATATAGTTATCTATGCTCTTCTTAATTATTATATATTATATATTAAAAAAAAGTTTATAATATAGCTTTTCTTTCTATTCTTCTAGTAATAATTGAGATTTCTAGGCTAATAGTATAAATTAAGAAAGAAATATTTAGAACTTTATATCTCTTATAACTAATTAGTATAATTTTATCTTTAAGTTAACCATATGATTCTTATCTATATATAAAGTTTTTAAGTAATTAAAAATATCTTATGTATTAAGATATTAGTATAATAAGTCTTTATAGAATCTTAGAAGAAGATGCTTAGCTGCTTTATTTTTATATATACTTTTCATATAATGTATATAGAAGTAAGTTATTAGATAATAATTAATATTTTTAATTAGCTTAGTTTTAATATTAATAAGCTATAACTTAAATAAAGAATCTTTACTATTAGTAAATAATTTTTTATTATAAAATTTAGAGCTCTTTTTCTTTCTAGTTGCTAAGCTTTAAGTTTAAGCTTTATCTTATTCTTTAATAAATTTAGCTATAGCCTAGTGGTACTTCTTTAGTTACTTTTTAAAATCAATATTTTTTTATTTGAATAGTTTAATATTCTTATTCTTAATATTATTATAACTACTTTCTATTTTCTAAAGCTTACTTTCTAGCTTTAATAAGTACTTAAGAAGTCTTTTAAATAGCTTCTCTGACTTACTCTTATAGAGTAATATAAATATCTTCTTAGTTAGAGATTTTTTAGACTAATTATTAATCCCTAGTTTATTAAAATTAAGTATTAAGTATTAGCTTGCTTTACTCTATTCTCTCTTAGGAGCTTGTTCTTTACTTAACTCCTTATTAGTAGTATTACTAGAACCTAATAACTTTACTATCTTATTAATTTCTACTATTATTTAAATAAATAAAAGAAAGAATAAGAATTAAATAAAAAACTTAGTGTTTAAGCTTTAGTAATACTATTACTTACTGTGTGAGCTATAAAGTTTAAAAAAAATAAAAGAAAGAAAGAAAAAAGGATTTCTATAATTAGAGTATTCAATATTGAGTGGATATACTATACTAATTTATATAAGAATAAGAAAGGAAAAGAAAAAGATAATATTTAATATTATATAATAATATTAATTCTTGTATTGCTATTAATAATTAACTAGAGAATCTATTAATAGAATATTGAATATAGAGAGGAAAAAAGAAGTATAGCTTCACTTTTGTAGTAGCTTGACCTTATATATGCCTTTGCGCTCTACTAAGTAAAGCACTTATCCAGATATGGCACTGATAGCTGGATTAAGGTTATTCCCAGAAACGGTACCGCTAGGGCACCGTTTCGTAGCCCTAATCCCCTGCCGGTGAAGCCAAACCTCTGGCGGCCGTCACAATTAAAAAATAAAAAATAATATTTAATTTAATCTAGATAAAATGGAGATTATTTTTTTTTAAATACTATAGAGTCCTAATTATAAAGAATATATATTAAGTATAAATAAATATTAGAAATTAGCTAGCTAAAATTATATCTAAATTAATCTATTAATTAGACTTACTTTTAGATAGCTAGCTTATTTAAAAATACTATTAGAATATTTATATTCTAACTATAAAAAGTATTCTAACTAGATTTTAATTACTATACTAAATTAATAAATTATTTCTAACTCTAGTTTAATAGATTTAAAAAGCTATAGTATAAGCCTAAAGCCTTTAAAGAGCTAAATTCTAATAATAAGATTAAAAGAGCTAGGCTTAGAGATTCTAATAATTAATTAATAAATAAGCTAGAGCTATTATTAATATATTTTTAAAAATTTTAATTAGAGAAATAGTTTTAAAGCTAATAATAATATTACTAAATATTTAAATAATTTAATATATTATATAGTTATTAATACTATTAGAAACTTATTTAATAACTAGCTTATTTTTAGTAATTCTTAAGTATAAAAATATCTATATCTAGTTTAAAAAATAGCTATTAAATAACTAGAAATAAATATAAAAAGATAATAAAATATTAAACTAGCTTAGTTAGAGACTTACTAAATATCTAATTTAATAACTAGAAAGAAATCTCTCTAAGAGAATTAAAAGAATAAAGTATTATAAACTTAGTAATTTTCTAAGAATAATCTAAATATTTAATATTAAAAAAGCTTTATTAAAAATTATTTAATAATATTCTAGAATAATATTTTAATTAAATAACTATAGACTAGATATAAGAAAAATTAATACTAAAATAGCTTTATAAATTATACTAAATAATTTCTAAGAATATCTAAAGCTATTAATAAAATATAAATATAAGATTTTTAATATTAAATTATTAACTATAGCTTTAATACTAAAATAGATTATTAAAAAATAGTTTTTAGATCTTATTTAGATATTTCTAGATACTTAGAATACTATAAACTATCTTTAAATAATAATAGCTAATACTAGCTAGATTCTAGCTTTTAAAATTTATAATATAATAAAAAAACTAGTCTTTAGAGAATAACTAGTAATAATATAATAAATTTTTAATTATTTAGAAATTAAAAAAAATAAATAGATAGATCTAGCTGCTAAATATATTATTAATAAACTAGCTATAGCTAGATTTAATTATTTATTTTTAATATATATTAAATATATTTATACTAAAGCTAAAAGAATTATAATTAATAAATAAGCCTAGATTAATTCTATATAAAAAATCCACTAGTAAAAATAAGCCTATAAAATATCTAGAGACTAAAAATTAAATCTAATAACTAGTAAAATCTCTAAAAAACTAACTAATTATTATTATTAATTAAAAATTAAATATATTCTAATTAATATCTATCTTTATAGAATAAATACTAGAGACTCTCTTAAATACTAGATCTATAAAAAGCTTTAAGAGATTATATAATATATTCTATTTAAATATTAAAAATATTATATAATCTAGAAAACTTTATATAGAGATTTTTATAATATTAAAATATTATTATTTATAGTAATAAAGAATAGTTTTAAAACTAGATTCTTTAATAAATTTAAAACTACTAAAGTCTTACTAGCTTTTATAGCTAAAATAAATCTATTTAAGAATAAGAAATAAGCGGCTAGAAAGATTAAAATTAATAATTTATAAAACTAAAAATTGCTAGAGAATAGAGATAATATTAACTTATAAATTAATAAGAAATAAAAATAGAAATACTTTAGCTAAGTCTAAAGCTTATTAGAAGTATCTACTAGCTTAAAATTATAAGGAATTTTTATAAAGATAGCCTCTATAAGTAGGCTTAAAGATCTCTAGTATTATAGACTAGATAGAGATAAGACAAGAGCTAGAATCTATATAAGCTAGAGACTAATAGAGGTGAAAGCCTTCTAAGCTCTAGGGCTTATAAGGGTTTTATTAATGCTTTATATAGGTCCGTTATAGCCTACAGCGCTGGGTATAGACGTTAAAACTGATTAAATAAATAAATAAATAAATATAGAATAGATATTAGAGATTTTTTTTAAATATTAAACCTATAAAAAGCTTTAGAAGATAGTATAGTATATTCTATTTAAATATTAAAAATACTATATAATCTAAAAAACTCTATATAAAGATCTATATAATATTAGAATACTATTATTTATAGTAGTAGAGAATAGTCTTAAGATTAGATTTTTTAATAAGTCTAAAGCTACTAAAGCTTTACTAGCTTTTATAGCTAAAATAAATCTATTTAAGAATAAGAAATAGATAGCTAGAAAGACTAAGATTAGTAATTTATAGAGTTAAGAATTACTAGAAAATAGAGATAATATTAGCTTATAAATTAGTAAAAAATAGAGATAGAGACACTTTAGCTAAGCCTATAGCTTACTAGAAATACCTACTAGCTTAAAACTATAAGAGATCTTTATAAAAATAATCCCTATAAATAGGCCTAAAGGCCTCTAGTGTTATAAGCTATATAAAGGCAAGATAAGAGCCAGAATCTATATAAGCTAGAGACTGATAGGGGTAAAAGCCTTCTAAGCTCTAGGGCTTATAAGGGCTTCACTAATGCTTTATATAGATCCATCATAGCCTACAGCGCTGGGTATGGACGTTAAAAGTGATTAAATAATAATAATAACGAATGTCCTATGCAATCAAGAAATGGCTAGCTTAACCAAAGAGAGTGTGTAATTTTGATTGTTCGTTTTTAGAAGCCTGTAGAGAGCCTGCTTACTTGCCTACATGCTAGTGCACTAGCGTTACTTTGCCGTCAATTGACTTCCTAACTGGCGCGTACGTGAGCTCGGCATAGGTCTGTACAGGAGCATCTACGCTGGCTCCTATGTGAGCTTGATTCCTGTCAATTGGCATACCCGTCAACTGTCGATACATCCTCCGTATGAGCCACTAGAAGCAGACGAGCAATCGCGTCATTCCGGATGGGGTAGTTGGTTTATGTAAGAGGGGTTATCGAGAGCGTAGTAGCACGGTAAAGGATTAGGGTACGATTTCTTAGCAAAACGTGTATATAGCAATATATCGCAGCTAATTGCTGCTCCTATAAAGCCTTATAAATCCAGCCTTAATATATTGTGTGGCATGGCTTCACTTGCTAATTAATCTAAGTGACTATCTAATCCTAGCTAAGATTATATACACTATATATATTAAAGCTATCTATATTATTATTTATTTTCTAGTCTTATAGCTATCCCCCTTCTTTAGAGGTTATAGTCTTGGGATTAAAATTAAATTATAGATAGAAATTAGTTATTTAAGATTACTACTAAATTTTAGAGTTGTAATTTATAGTGATTGTTAGTAAATTGTATATTATAGATATAAATTAAATATATAGCTATCTTATAAATATATAGTTAAAAATATACTAGATTTTAGCACTAGTATTTAATATTTATATATTTTAGATCTCTGTGCTTTATTAGAAATTTTTTTTTTCTTCTTATATTTTACTTATTATAGTAAGTATCCTCTTAGTTTATAGCTTTAATCTTATATATTTTAATATAAGATATTATATATAGTCTTATTTCTTCAATCTTAAGCTTTATTTTTTATAATCTTGATGAATTTTGATAACTAAGTGATAAAAATTAATAAAATTTATGATTAAGAATTAATTTTTTAAAGCTTTTTGACTATCTTAGTTATATAGGCTAAGATATTACTTTTATTAATTTTTTACTAAGAGCTATCTTTCTTTTTATGAGTAATACTCTTAGTGCTTTGAATACTAATAATTTGTAGTATATAATTAATCTTATCTTTTTTATTATCTGTGCCTTTTTTAGCTGCCCTAGGTAGCTTAGTTTATATTATATTATCTATAAGTATAGTATTTTAACAATATTATAATATAAATTAATACTAATAAATTAAATAGTTTTTTTTTAATGTCTCTATATCTAGGAATATCCTTATATTAGAGAATACTTTTATTATTGAGAATGCTAGTACTGCTATAGTAGCTATTAAAAAGAAAATAGTATCTTTTAGTAAGTCTAAAATTACTAGACTTATTAAAGGAGTATGTAGTTTTATTTTGAACTTTAATTATTAATTATTAGCTAATATATAATATAGACTAATATTATTAATAAAGTTTTTTATCTTATATATTTTTAATTCTAGCATCTAATTTAATAGTAAAAGATTATTAAGGAATACTTTATTATAAGTTATATTTTAAAGTCTAGAAGAGTTAATAAGCTTTATGAAGCTTATTATAAAGATAAGTAAGTTTATATGCTAGTTTATATATATATTAATTAATTAATTAGTTTTAGCTTTAACTAATAATTTATAGATTTTTAAGAATTTTATTAACTAGACTAAGATTATTGTAATTATATATTATATTTAAGATATTATTAAAAATCTTATTAAGAAGATAATTAAGTTTAATTATTAGATATATAAGTAGAAATTATTATTCTTTAAGAAATCTATTACTAAGTTAAGCTCTAAACTTAAAGTTAAAAAATATATTAATAATAACTTAGTAGGAGATTTTAAATTATATATTATAAACTTTAAAGATAAAGATAAAGTTTATTTTTATAATATATATTAAATTTTATTTAGTGAATATATTTTTTATTATTATTTTATTTTATTCTAGCTTTTTAAGCTCTTAGATAGAGTCTTTATTTAATATTTAAGATAAGTTACTTTTTTTAGTTCAAATCAGTCTAAGTTAATAGTTGTAGTAAATATAAATAATTTTAGAATTAATTTTTTTTATCTCTTTTTAGCTCTTTGTATTATTTTTAAATTTTATAAATAAATCTTTATAGTTTTTATATTATTTATATATTCTTCTAGTTCCCAAGTGTATTCTTTTTTAGAATATTCTTTTTATTTAATAAGGTATGTTTTTAATCTATAATCTATCTTTCTTTTTATTTAAATCTTCTCTATTTTATATTTAATATTGTCTCTAATTAATATATTTTCTAATAGTTTTATATTTCTTACTGAATCTTGATGCAGTTCTAATAATAATATATAAAATATAGAATATAGCTATCTATATTATAGTAGTAGTAATAATTTATATATATTATTTTATATATTAATAATTTAGAATAGTTTGATTTATTTCTTATTAAACTTCTTTATGCTTTTTAGTAGTATAATATTCTTAGTTTAAAGTATTATCTATTTACTAATTTTAAACTGCATATTAATTTATTTCTTATTAAAATATTTAATCTAGACTTTTAAAGCTTTTTAAAGTATATTCTAAAGTAATTCTTATTTTTTTTAGCTATATAAGTATACTTTATAGCTAGCTTTCTATTTAATTTTAATTAATAATTTTTATTCTCTATAATTAAAGCTGTAAGAATATTATTAATATTAATATGTATCTTATTATAAAATTCTATTAAAATTTTAATAGATATTATATCTATTATACTATATTTACTATTATTATATATATATTAAATTATACCTAGTAAGCTGGTCTAATTATTCTATTTAAAATTGTAATATATCTAAAAATAATGCTCTAGTATTTAATTCTACTATTCTGTTTGACTATTAGTTTGTAAATAGAATATTATTAATAGTTTTCTCTTTATATCTAAATATTAGTATAGAGTTTTCTAGAATAAGAATATAAATAGCTAAATATAATCACTTATAATATACTATAGTATAGTAAAGTATTTAATTAGTATATTATATAATATAGAGGTAAAGTCCTCAGCTTTAAGTTTCTTAGTAGTTAGTATATAAATTATATATTTTATTAAAAGATTAATAATTATTAATATAGTATTATAAATTTTATCTATTTATTTAGATAGTAGTAGCTTTAGTATAAAGTTTAAAATTATAATTATAAAGAGTTTAGTTAGCTTTAATAATAGTTTTATAAGCTTATACTTTTTATATTTTAGTATAGTATAATACTAATATACTAAATAGATTTAATAATAATATTTTATATTTTTAAATTAATAGTATTAGTAGTATTTTCTTACTATAATATAATATATTCTTTTTATACTGAAATAATCTTTCTAAGTGTTATTATAATTTATTTTTAAAATTTCTTACTTAAATGTTTAATCTAGAGGTATATATACTATATCTTTAAATTATAATAGATTATTAGTACTAACTAATTATTAAAATTTATTTACTTATAAATTTAGATTTTGAAGCTGGCTTTTTATAGTGCTAATATATATATCTATATATTAGTATTTAAAAATTATAGCAGTAAGTAATTTTAATATATTTAAATATACTATTTTAGTATTAATAGCTATTACTATTTTATATTAGAATATTAAGAGTTTTAGATCTTTTAGTGTTTCTTTAATTATTTCTAAGAAGCTAGATATATTTTAATTTCTAGCTTTAATACTTTTTATTTTATTAATATAAAGAGGCTCTATTTTCTTTTTAAGATATATTATATAAGTTAGAATCTCTAGACTTATTTATATTTTAAAGTGATTTAGATTTATAGTATAGTCTTAGCTTAGTTTCTTTTTTAATATTAATAGTAGAGTTTATTACTTTTTAGAAGCTTTAATATAATCTAGTCTATAGCTTGATATATCTATTAGATTCTTTAATCTAGATTAGTGCTTAATATTAAAGTTAAATACTATGAGCTTTTTAGCCTATTTTATTTACTAGTAGTTAAGTTCTTTAATAATTATAAAATAATATAAATTATTATAATCTAATAATATAGTAATAATCTTTTTACTATTTTTAAAATAATATCTCTAGTAAAGAAAAAATTTGATAATAGTTAATAATTTTAAATTATAGATTTTATAATTTAACTCTACAGCTTATAGCTTATATAAGAAGAAGATAATTAGATATTATTATTTATTATTATCTTATCTCTAACTAAGAATTCTATATATAGTAAAGTTTAATATATTTATCTCTATATATAGTAGCTTCTTTAGATTATAGTATCTAAGTTTTTATTATGACGCGGCATTGATTCTGCTGGTAGGTTGCCTTATATGGTTAGACTAGCCATTTGAGCAGGTTATTTGATCATAGAGAAATAAGAGAGAATGATTGAAAGAAAAGACGAATAAGAAAAGTGGTTGTTGAAAGCGTATAAGAACTTGATTGCATTGATAATAATAATAATTTACTAGCAGGAGAATACAGCTCTATTTATGTTCATTCTGTAGGCTTGTTTTCTAGTTTTCTGGAGTTTCTTGTTGAACTCCGAGTCTCCGAAACTGGATCGGGGACCTCGGCGACCTCTGGGGAACTGCAGAGTTTTCCAAGCGAAATTGGTTTCTTAGTGTTCGCCAGCCAAACTTGTTCGCGGGTATGAATTCGGCTGTTCTATATGATCTTTGATTCTTCTTGTTATCTTATATTCCCCTGTAATTTTTATATGTTTTTAAATATATAGAGATTATTGCTTTCTTTTTTATTATTTTATATTATATTATATTTTATTATAATATCTTATATTATATTATATTGTAATATGTTATGTTATATTATAATATGTTTATTCTTATATTATATTGAATTTAATATACATGTATTATGTTATGTTTGTATATTATATGATATTATATTATAGTATATTATAGTATATTATATTATATTATAATATATTATATATATTCTTGTTTTTATTATATGGTTATCATTGTTTTTATTATTTTTGTTTCTTTTTTTTGTTATAGCTTATATAGTTATATTTTATACTATTTTATTGTTATATTTATATTTTTATATTATAACTTTATATTATTATTCTTTTTATAAAATATTATATATTTTATATAATATCTTTTATTTTATTTGTTTTTTATATATTATTATTATTATTTTGTTAATACTTTATTTAGATATTTGTTATATGGGCTTCTTTATAAAGGAAAACCTTTGTTAATTCTTTTTATAAGAATTAACTGGGTAAAAAATCTCTATATTTGCTTATATATTTTCTTGTATAAAATGATATATAATATTAATATATTTTAATCTTTTTATAGAATAATATATAATATTAATATATTTTAATCCTTTTTTTTTTTTTTAATAAAATGATATGTAATATTAATATATTTTAATCTTTTTATAAAATGATATATAATAAAATATTATATAAGAAATATATAATATTTTTATTTGATTGTATATATATGTTTTCTTATATATTATAACTTATAATAGTTATATATTATAATTTTGTTTGCATTTTGTAATCTTTTTTATAGTTTTATTATATAATAATAAACTATAGATTCCTAGATTCTAATATTTCTAATATTAGATTTTCTTTTGTAATATATTTTATATAGGGTTTTTATATTATAAAACTTTATAAGTTGTCTTTTATATAAAAGTAGTAGCTAATAAAGCTTCATCTTATAAATATTTCTATCTTTTTAGAATAAAAAGCTTCTTACTTTATTTATTAAAGTAAGATTTATTTTCTTTTTATTAAACTATTTGGTTTAATTATATAAGAAAGATGTTTTTTATATAAATAATCCTATATTTTAGTAAATAATAATTCAAAGTTTATTATTTATATATATATTATATTCTTAGAAAAGAATCTTTTTATAGTTATATTGTTTTTGTTTCTTAATTATATTTTATATTCTTTTGAGGCTTAAAAAGCTTTATTCTTTTTCTTTTTATATAATTATGAATAGATATTGAGATTCTCTATCTAGAAAAGTTATATAGTATAAGCTTTTTATTATATATTAGAGGATTTATTAATTCCTAATTTTATTATAAATTCTTTTATTAATATTAAAATTATTAATATTGTTTTATTCTTAATATTTTGCTTTAAAGCAAATTGTATAATCATCTTATAAAAGATATTATTTCTTTTGTAAAGAGATTTATATTATTTATATCTAGAATTCTTCTCACAGATTCTGATTTATATAGCCTAATATTTTATGCTATATTTTTATATCAATCTTTATATTTATTTTTAATGAATAGAATATTATTTTTTATTATTATTATTGTTATTCTTTATCTTATAAAGAATATCTATATTTGTTTTATGAAGTTTATTCTTTTTATATATATAATATATTATATATATATGGATTTTTCTTATTAAATTGTTGATTGATTGTCAATTTATTATTTTTATAAAATCTAGGTGTTTTCCTAGTTTTATATTATTATTTATAAAGCTAAATATATTTTATAAATATATATCTATTATATTAAAAATATTTTAAGATAATAGTTTATTTTCTTTAGAACATGCTTTTATGCTATTCATCTTTTTGAATTTATATATAGATTTATAGGCTTATAGCTTTGTTTAATAATATTGAGGTTTATTATTCTTTATGAGAATATATTGGATATTCTTATAGAAATATATTCAATATCTTCATTATATTACTTTGTTTTAATATAAATAGATATTGTTTTGTTGTTAATATCTTTATTATATTATATTGTTTTTTAATATAATTAGATAGTATTATATTATTGATATCTTTTATTATAATATATTGTTTTAATATAGATAGATATTGTTATATTATTAATAGATTCCTTATTTATTCTATCCAATATTTGATTATTTATTTGAATTTGATTTATAGATTCTTGATATTTTTAGAATCTTATTTCAAAATCATTATTTGGAATATTTTGAAATATTTAAAGCATTCAAGCTTATGATATTTTTATTATTTTTATCTTTATTATTTGTAATAAAATGAGTATCTTTATTGTTATTTGTTATTGTTATTTATTATTATTTATTAGTATATTCTTCTTCTGTTGAAGGAATATATTGAGTTTCTTATTATAATTTATTATAAAAAGATATTCTGATATCTTTATATATATATCTTTGTTCATATATCTTTATATTTATATATATATATATATCTTGGTATATATATCTATGTATATATATTATTCTTTGTATATATATATATATATATATATAATTTTGATATTAATATATCAATATTATAATAAAATTTTTATTCTATATTGTAATGAAATCCTTGTTTAAAATTATAATATAATTGTTATTCAATATTATAATAAGACTTTTATTTAATATTGTAATAAAATCTTTATTCAGTATTTAGTTATTTATCTTATTTATAATTTAGAGATTCCTGATATGTTGGAATTCTAATTTCAAAGTTATTCTTTGGAATATATAGAATATTTGAAGCTTTTTAAGGCATTCTTTGTTATATCCTTTTTATTAATTTTCTCTATTATTTAGAATAGAATGAGTATTGTAATAATTTTTGGTATATTCTTTATATTTCTTTTGTTGCAGAAATATGGTTTTCTGTTAAAGAAATATCTTGTTGCTCATTATTTATAATATAATGAGTATTATAATTATTATTATAATAATTATTATTATATTCTTTATATTTTTCTATTGAAGAAATATATTTTTCTTCTAAATTATATGTTTTTTTAAGAGTATTCCATGCTTTATAGGCTGATTTGTAGTTTTCTATATAAAGCTATGGTTCTTTTTCATAAAATAATTGAATAATTGCTAGGGCTTTGAAGTTTGTATTGTTTGTATTGTTTGTATTGTTTATATTGTTTGTATTGTTTATATTGTTTGTATTGTTTGTATTGTTTGTATTGTTTATATTGTTTGAATTATTTATATGATTTGTATGGTTTGAATTATTTGTATGATTTATATGGTTTGAATCATTTGTATGATTTATATGATTTGAATTTTCTTTATTAATTAGACCTAATAAATTATATATAATTAAAACAGCTCTTTTTCTGAGTGCCTAATCAATATAATTTTCAGATCTAATCAATTGATCTATTTGAATTTTGTCTGTGGAAGATATTTTTTTTAAAAGAATAATATTGAAGTTCTATGTTGTGGTATAGATTGTATAGAAAAATAAAATTCTAGAATTCTTGTCGAAGAATAAGAAATTCTGGGCTTATAACCTTTGAGCAGGTTATTTGATTATAGAGAAATAAGAGAGAATGATTGAAAGAAAAGACGAAATAAGAAAAGTGGTTGTTGAAAGTGTATAAGAACTTGATTGTATTGATAATAATAATAATTTACTAGTAGGAGAATACAGCTCTATTTATGTTTATTCTGTAGGCCTGTTTTCTAGTTTTTCAGAGTTTCTTGTTGAACTCTGAGTCTCCAAAACTGGATCGGGGACCTCGGCGACCTCTGGGGAACTGCAGAGTTTTCTAAGCAAAATCAGTTTCTTAGCGTTCGCCAGCCAAGCTTGTTCGCGGGTATGAATTCGGCTGTTCTGTATGATCTTTGATTCT
>JAMAGB010000073.1:0-16964 GCA_023625975.1 Talaromyces sp. PYS2103
AATTAAAGAATTAATATATAAAAAAAATATAATATTAAAAATAGAAGAATTATTAGACAGATATAAACTTAAAATTAAAAATAAGATAAAAATAGAATTAATAAAAGAATTAATAGAATAAGATTCTCACTAGTGTCTAAGAGCTAAATATTTAAAGCTTAATAGATTATAAAGATTATATAAGTATATACAAGAAATCTCTAAAAATTAAAAACACTAATTAATAATAAATAAAAAAGATCTAGTATTAGCTAGATTTTTTAAATATACTATTATTTATAAGGCTAAAGACTATATAGAGATATATAATAAGATAAATAATAATCTATTATTAATCTAGCTATAGAGCTAAGCTAAGAAACTAAAGGATAGGCGGTCTAAGACTGGCTAGTCTAACTATATAAGACAACCTGCTGGTAGAACCAATGCCGCGCTATAACACTTAGATCTCCTAATTTTATTATAATTGATATAGATAAGAACTTTATTAATAAAGAATTTTCTTAGCTTACTACTAATATTAGTATAATTATTAAAATTATTCCTATTAAAATCTATTAATTAATTAGAATTATTAAATAATATTATAGAATTCTACACTATATTTATTTTATTATTTATAAGAAATTACTTAGTTTAGTAAATATAATAATATTATAGATAGCTATTAAAACTATTAATAATATTACTAGTTTAAATAGTCTTATTTCTATATTTTTTATCTTTAGTATCTATCTTTATCTTATTAATTATAATCTACTAGTTTTATTAGTTATCTAGCATATCATAGCTTTAAAAAAAGCTATTATTAAAATATACCACTTATTTACTTAATACTAAATTAATAATACTTTTAATATTTATAATAATTTATTATTCTCTATTATTATAAATCTTTCTATTAACTTAGATATACTTATATAGTATAAAGGAAAAATAGGCTATATAAATAAATAAAAAAGACTATATAAATTATTAAAAATAACTAGAAAAATATATATAATCTTTATTTTAAATATATCTATAGATTTTTAATTAATAGTTATAAAACTATATTATTATGAGGATCTACTAGATAATAAGAATCTATTAAATTAATTAATACTTTTAGCTAATAAGAGCACTAATAGCTCTAAGAATATTAATAATATTAAAAAATATTTATTATTACTACCCACTGTTATTATTCTATTATAAGAATTATTAATATATATATAATTTAAACAATTATGTAAGAAAGAGATTAATAGATTACTAGAATAGGAAGTATTTAAAATTATTAATAAGAATAAGATATTATAAGATATATATATCTTTAATTTATACTTTATTAATAATATTAAAAATCAAGAAACTGTAAATATATATAAAAAATCTTAACTAATTATATAGGCTTATAATAATACTAATAAAGACTTTATTCTTATATAATTATTAACTATTTAATATTATAACTAATATCTTATATTATATTTTATAACTTATATTAATAATATTTAACTCTATTTATATAATGTTACTTAGGTATATATTTAATTAACTATATATTTTAATCATGAATTCTTTATACATCTTTTAGAAGAGCTAGTATAAAGATTACCTCTAAGAAATACATTATATGTAGTAAGACTACTATATAGTATTCTAGAAGTAGGAAATTATTAGTTTTAAATATATTATAACTATTATATAGAAAAGCTTAATATAATAATATTAACTTATAATCCCTGCCTCCTATACTGTACTAATCTTAAAAAAGGATTTAAAATAATTAATATATAAATTAATAATATATTTATTCTAGCTAATAAAAAGTTTATTAAATATAAAGACTATAAGATTACTAATATTAGTATATTATATAAATCTAAAGAATAATTAATACTATCTATATTATATAAATTTAATAATAGCCTTATATTAAAAGACTACTAGGGGATATTACTAATCTAAGAATATATCTTAAAATTAATATATCTTATTAAAAATAAATATATAGATATTATTAATTTATATAGAAAGCTTTAGAAGAATATATTACTATATAAATAATATATCTCTTAATAAGTATTAGGAGCTTATATTATTTTAATATCATAACTAGAAATAGCTTTTAATTTATTATATATTATATACATTATAAAGCCTAAGAAATCTAATATTAATACTTTTAATAGATATCTTAAGTAGCAGCTTAATAACACTATTTAAAAACTCTATTTTATTAAGATAGATCTTAGTATAGCTAGGCTAATTATTTTTATAGATATCTTCTTTACTAGTAATAAAGATTTATTATTATAAATTAATTATATTATTATTCTAGCTAATATAAGGAATAATACTAATATTATTTATTAATTATTTATTAAATATAAGTATATTATCTATAGCATACTTATCTTAGAGCTTTATATTTTTATATATATTTTTAATATGGTTGCAGTAATTAAAGCTATAATTATATAGTTTTTATATCTCTTAGAACCTTTCTTATTAGTTATTTATATAGATTCTAAGAGTTTATATAACTGCTTTATTAAGCTTAATATAATTATAAAAAAGAGGCTTATAATTAATCTTATATACTTATAGTAAATATTTAAATATAAGAAGATTACTGATATTAAGTGAATAAATAGTAATAATAATTTTATAGATGCTATAACTAAGGCTAAGCCCTACCTAGTTTTATAGAATCTTATTAATACTAATAAATTATAATTTTATGTTAAAGGATTTATTAAGTGTATAATAATATTAATAAATTAATATTTTCTTATAGAAATATTAATATTATTATAGAACCTAGCTGGATTAACTATGGAATCTTTTTTTTACTATTTTTTATATATTTTTTCTTTTAGATTTATCTCCTTATATTTATCTAGATTATATATTATTTTTTATACTAGATTGTTATCTAGTTATATCAATTTTTTATTTTTTAAAGAGGCTCTAATGTGTGAATTCTTATTAATCTAAATATCTATCTTAGATAATTGCTTAGATAATTACTTAGCCTATAAGAAGCCTTTATAAAACATGTTTTATAATACTATAAAAAATCTCTAGAAAGCTTTATTATATATAATTTATTATATAAAAATAATATTATATTTTATATCTAGATATATTTTATATTTCTTTATAGCTATATTCTTATATTTTAGTTATTTCTATACGCTCTAGATTAGGATATTAGAGTGGCTATTAAGGCTCTCTATACAGGTATAAATATAGCTTTAATCCTCTGTTAATTAGTATCAGGAATTAGTTATTAATATTAGGGTTTTTACCATATTCAATTAGCTCACCTTGTAGGCTTATTGGACTAGCCTTATACCAATTCAAGCAGTGTTCTTGGACCATGTAGAACCAATAATGTTAAAGCAACTTAAAGAAGTATTTAATACTAAAAAAAAAGATACTTTTTTAATTAATATTAAGAAAAATAGTGTAGAAGCTAAAAGAGTAAATTTAATATCTAATTTAGATGAGTTCTGTGGTATGATTATTACTAGTAATATATATAATATAGATAAGTTTTATGGAATAGTAATTATTAATATGTTAATTTTAGATAGTAGTGATATTAAGAATAAATGGATTCTTAATAGTGGGTTAATAGTATATATTATTAATAGTTATAAAGGTTTAATAAATATAGGATTAAATATATGCTAGGTACTTATTAGAAATAACTAAATTAAGATGATGGGATCTAGAGAATTAAGGTTATTTTTAATAGAGTTTATAAATTTTATTATTAGTTAGAAAGGTATTAGGCTTATAGAGGTTTAATTTATTGATAGAATATATATTAATATTATATCTTAAAGTAAGTTTTGAAATAATGGTATATTATATAATAGTAAAAATAAGTATTTTTAGAGCTAGTGAGCTGACTAAGATCTATGTTATATTAAATTTTATAATAATTTGTTCTTTTTTAAATAGAATAGGAATAATAAGTCTAATAATTTCTTTATAAAAGAGTTAGCTCTAAGTTTATTTGATAAGAAAATTTTTAAGGATTTTGTATTGGTATAATATAAATAATATAAATATATATTAATCTAGGCTATTAATAAGCTTTAAGAAGCTATAGAGGGGGCTATTATTATAATATTAGAAATTATTATCTGTAATAAGAAAGGATTCTAAGAGAAGTGTGAAGTTTATAAACTTACTAAGGTATATAAGAAAATTAGTAGAATATTAATAATAATTCTAACTTGATTTTTTTAAGTTTTATTTACTAATATTATTATTATAAATTTAGTTATTAATAGTGATATATATAGGCTTTATATTATAGATTCTTATATTAAATATTATAATATTAAGATAACACTAATAAAGTTAGTTAATTTTTATATAAAATATATGATTAAAAGGATAGAATATATTTTTAAGATTAAAGTCTATAAGTTTTATCTAGATAGAGAGTTTTTATTTAATAGAATTAGTTTTATAAAATATTATTAGAAAAAAGGTATTAGATTGATTATTATAGTACTCTATATATTAGAATAAAATAGCCTAAGTAAGAAAGCTGGAGATATTATTAGCTTAAGAGTATAAAGCTTGATATAGGAAGCTAACTTATATTTAGGATTATGATTATAAGCTATAAAGATAGTGGTTTAGATTATGAACTAAATATTGATTAAAGTTCTTGATTATAAAATGCTATATGAAATGGTGTATGGGAAGAAGCTGTATATTGGGAATATGTTTTTATTTAGATTGAAGGTCTATATGAAGGTTAATATTAAAAAGAGTAAGAAGATGGTTTTATATGTTTAGATAGGCTTTCTAGTAGGATATGAGGCTTATAATATCTAGCTGATATAGATAAATGGACCTTGCAGGTTAAAATTTATATATGCCTGAGATGTCATCTTTGATAAAATGAAAAGATATAATTCTAATCATCTATTTGCTAGAGAGATTATTAGAGAAGATATGTATAAGAATATTAAGAGTCTTGATGTATTAAATATTAAAAAAATAAGTAGTAATATTGTATATAATTTAGTAGATGATAATATAATATTGTAAGGAAGCAATGTTAGTTTTATATTAATTCTAATAGATAATGGGAATTTACTATGTAATACTATAGAAAACTAGTTTTAAGCTATGGAAATTGATTCTGTGAGGATTTGATTAGGAAAGTAGGCAAATAGAGATCGTAGCTAAGAAATGTAGGGGTTCGATAGTATTTAAACTAATCATTAGTCTTTCCAACGTCTTGTTATAGGTATAGATATATATATAATATCAGCTCTTTTCTTCTATAGCCTAATAGTTGTCCTATAGCCCTATAAACTATATATTTTACAGTCTAATAATTGCTCTATACCTATTATAGATAGCCTAAATCCTATAAATAAGATATAGAGTTATTCCTAGAGCCTTATATTATTTTCCTCTTAAAAAGAAATTACTATTATAAATAAGATTACTAATTATTTTTATCTTATTAATTATATTAATAGTAATAATCTATATCTTTATATATTAAAGCTTTTATATTTTTCTAATATAGCAAAATAATAGTCTAATAATTTATATTATTTATTTTAATATAAATAAGGTCTAGTATATAATAAATAATAAATATATAATTCTTCTAAAAATTTTTCTTCCTTTATTAACTATTAAAAAATCTTTTTTCTTTATATTAGCTGTCTTTTATCTTTTCTTATTATCTTCTTTTTTTATCTTTTAATAATTAAAAAAAAATCTCTTAATATATAATTATATTCTTATATATTATTTTTAATATTTAATATCTTTATTAATAAATTATATAGTATATGATGTGATGGTTAGCAGGGCGCGGCTTTTGGCCTCTAACTAACCAGTGTGTGGAATAGAAAATGTGATTGCCTAATCTAGTATCTTGTGGGGTTATAGTAATAATATAGTTACTAGATTTAGTATAGTGGGTTTTTTTATTACTTTAATAAGAGAGGTCTTATAGGATGAGGCTTATATAAACTAGAAGTATATTCTTAAAAGATGATTATTATTTCTATATCTAATTTTTCTTCTTAATCTGTGTAGTGATTTAATAATATTTTATATTTGCTTAGTGATTAAGATATAAGTAATTGTCAATTTTAGACTACTTTTCTTCTCTTTTACTTTATAGATCTATTTTGTGCCTAGTGTGCTAGCCCTTTCTAATATAATAGAATAAATTAATTACTTGCTGTCTAGATAAAGATAGAATATAGATTTAGAAAATAATTATGATATATTATTTTTATAATATCTTACTGAATAATATTTTTAGAGTAAGATATTGTAATTATAGACTCTAATCTAGTAATTTGGTTCTTCTCTTTTCTCTCTATTTTCTGGCTTTATTAGGTAGAATATTTTACTATAGCTGCTGTATTAGCTAAATTTAATTGAATGGCTAAGCCTATTAATTTGGATTTAACTATTATAGTAGTAGGATTTCTTAATCTAAGGTATATTAGATCTAGTTGCTTTTTAATATATTATTATACTGTTTAGCTATATGATAGTATATGGTCTATTATTATAACTAATGTCTATGTAGAGTAAAGGCTAATAGTAAAAATATTGTATAGTCTATTTCAAAGATCAGTAATAACCTGATTGAGAAAAATTCTATAATTCTTTATATTATTAGTCTTCCTAACCCTCTATCTCTAAGGCAATAGATTAATTTATATATTCATAGCAGGTGATTTAAAAGATGGTCTATCTATAAATAGGGCTAACATTATCTTAATTATGGAATAAAAAAGGGACTTGCTGGAAAGTGGATTATATCTTCTTGAATTATGGAGAAATATAAGGATATTTATCTATTCTAAATCTTATAGTCTATAGATCTTTAATTAGATAGCTAGATACTATGTCTGGTAGTAGCTAAAAGCTAAATTAGAGAGAATTATATACTAGATATAGATAGCACTATCTTAATTATGGGATAAAGATTATGTTAAGTATAAAGCTAAATTATGTTAGATATATTATTAAGTTCTATTTTATTTTTAAGCTATAATCTATATTTATTAATTAGAGGGAAATCAATTTTTAATAATAATTATAACTTTATTTATAATATTATAGTCTTATTTTAGTAGAATATAATAAATAAAGCAGCAAGAATAGTTTATTAAATTTAAGAAGAAATAGCAAAGATTATAGCCTAACTAACTATGGTACTATTAGATAGATATATAAATTATTATATTATACTATCTAAAGTATAAAATTAAATAAGAAGCCTATCTATTCTGCTATAAATCTTTTTATTAAATATAATTATAGTTGTTATATTAAATAATATTAAATTTTATTATCCTTTTTCTCTTTTTATATAGCCTTTAAAAAGTATGTCTCTTAATTATAATTATACTTTAATCTCTTATTATAGATTAAAGAGTACTGATTTTATCTTAAATTATTCTATACTCTTATTTTCTCTATTATTATAGCTAGTATTATTTTATTTATTATCTTTTTAGCCACTAGCTCTCTTTTCTTCTAGATATTATATATACCTGATCCTTGTTCTGTGTTTAAGAATGATTTTAATTAAGTATTAGATGACTACTTGTCTACTAAGAATAAAGAGAAAAAAGAGAATAGAGAGCTTTTTAGTTATTTTTTTATATAAGGTAAACCTTAGAGTTAGAAGAATGAAATGTTCTTAGCTTATATGAAATAGATTATAGAAATAAGAATTATACTTATATCTCTCTGTTTAATTATCTAGAGATTTTAATCTAAATGACTGCTAGCTTGTTATTATTTAGCTGCACTCTGTAAAAATCTGTGGAATTACTAGTAGAAGTAAAGCCTATATATTCAAAGTTATTTTATAAGTTATACCTATTTAAATAGCCTAATGATCTTATATATATAATATCTATGGATATATTACTAGTATTCTATATCTCTAAATCACATATATTAGTGCTTTATAAATCTAATTATATTTTAATATATATAACTATATAAGCTATTATATAGGATTTATTTATATCTAATTAAGAAGATTTAGAGATTTTTTAAATAAGTCTAGTTCTAATTTAGAGCTTTAAATCTAGTAGAGTAATATTAAAAAATAAAAATATAGATTTTTAGAAAAGCTCTAAAAAATTAGAGTATATTAGCTTATATCTAATAAGAGATTTATTAAAAAGAAAGAGAGCTTTATTAGTATATCTATCTTGTTTACTTATTCTATTAGTTATAGTTCTAGTTCTGTTATATTCTATATTTTTATATAAAAAATCTAGTTTATAGAATTTAGACTATTTATAGTATTTAGAATAAATAGTTAAAGATTCTTATAAATTAAACTTAGTTTCTTTTAATAATAAGAATAATATAGAGTACCTAGATTACTCTAAGATAGAAAATACTAGTGAAAATTTATATCTTTTTAAATATTATTATAGATATCTAAGTAATATTTTATCTATCTCTTAAGATATACTTAAATATCTATTATTAAAGTCTTTAACTACTAAATAGCCTGATTTATTATAAGAGAATTTAAATTTAAAAACTAAATTAATTTCTATCTAGAGTTTTCTATAATTATAGATTAAAAGAACTAAAGTTATTTATATTTTAAAAATCTTATAAATATATTTTTTATTAATTTTTATAAATAAGTAGATAAAATCTTCTTAATTATATCTATAAATAATTTATTTTATAATAAAGATCTTATATTTATCTGAAGAGGATATATTTATTATTAATTTAAAGGCTTAAAAGCTTAGCTAGGATAAGATTAAGAATTAATTTATAGAATAATTTTTATACTAGAAAAAGATATTACTATAGGTGTGTTATTATATTAAGTTAAAATCCTTGATAAAAGAAAGTAGAAAGTAATAAGTTAAGAGTTATAGATAGTTATATATCTATCTAAATTTGATATAGCATTATTAACTAGACTAGAAGTATCAAAGCCATACTTTTATCTATATCACTATCTACTAGTGGGTAAGCCAACTATCACACCAGCTTATTGACAGAGAACTGTAGATACCAGCATTAATATGCTTTTGTGAGCTTTATCAGTCTAGGCTTTGAGGTTATAGCAGGAAAACCGACGTCGTAGACATTGCGAAAGACTTTATTTTCATGAATCTAAGTTTCCATTTTCTCAGTCTCTCCACACAGCGAATTCATAGCTTCTAAAGTTCCTTGCGCATTCATCTCATCATAGCTAAATTTATCATGCACAACCTTTATTTCTTTAAAAAATTTATTATAATACTTTAAATGAATAATTTTAATTCTCACTAGAGATTTTAGTATCTTATGATCTATAACTTTATCCTTGATTCTTTACTACTTCTTAAGATCTATGTGCTTTCTTAATTTTATAAAAAGAATACTGCTAACATAGTTAAATCTAGTATATAAAAGTATATAAAGCTATATAGCGCCTGACTCCCTAGACTATTCTACTAAAGAAGAAAGGGTATTTTGACTTATTATAAGGCTTTTTTCTTCTTATTTTAAGACATAGATGAAAATATCTAGATATTTAAGATACTGATCAAGGATTATTACTGATTTTTTTATCTTTTCTGAAATCTTTAGATTATAAAGGGTTAGATGGGACTAAAGTAGCTATTATAGGGATGCTGTAAGCTGGGCTAGACTAGCATATGACTACTCTAGATCTATAATTCTAATGATAGTTAAGTTATAATAGCTCCTTATAATTAAATTTATAAGACTAAAATCTTTATAGATTAATTTAAATAGTCCTTTATTATAGTCTTTATATATAAATTCAGACAGCAGAGTGTGTAAAGCACTAAATACTTGTATCTTATATTTACCATTAAATTTACTATATATAGAATTTAGCTGCTTAAGAAGTTGTTCCTAATCCTAATCTATAATATACTAAAAAAATTCAGTTATTAATATGAATCTCTGGGTTTGATTATCTACTAAATGTTAATTAATATTAATAAAGTATATTAAGTATTTTTACTAATTAAAGGTATTAACTCTCCCCATCTGTAAAATGTTATAAGCTTTCTAACTAAGCAGATGAATTAGTACTTAAAAATCTGTAACTGGTGTTGGGAGACTTCTAATGTAATGAAAGTTTAATTGAAAAAATTGAAGTAATATCTGTGTAAATTGCTTATATATATATTTAATATTACTATTATTAATATTGTTTCTTATTAGTCTTTTATTAGGTCTTTTTTTAAGTATACTTTTAAGACTGACACCAGCAATAAAGTCTAAGATAATAAATAGGCTTAAAGTAAGAGGATTATCTGATATAAAACTCTATTCTTAAATAGTTAGAACTGGTATATTGGTAGTCTCTTTAATATAAGTAAGTGTTTCTATTTTTATTATAACTTTCTTATTAGCTAACTTATCACAGATAGAGCCTCTCTGTACTAGCTGAAGAAACTAGATAGATTTATTCTTAAAAATAAACTTCTATCCTGTATTATAGCCACTATTAATGAGTTTTGTTGTGCTATCTATCTAGTAGCAAACTTGATTAGGGTGAAATCTTAAAACCTAGTTACTGAGTTTACTATTCTTATATAATGTTGAGAGATTTTAGAACTAAATCTGTCTTTGTATCTAGTGAGCGAGATTAAGGTATTTATTATACTCTATAGTTGCTTCATAAAATGGAGTGTAAAATAGAGAAGGGATAGGTAAAGCTAGTTCTTATTTATATGCTTATTGTAGATGGTATGTTTAACCCGATAATGATTAGTGGCGTGGCTTTAGATGCACCTGAGATAATTGACTGGTTGTTTTGAGCCAGAATCAACCCGCTAATAGGAGGCTCTAGTGGATTTAAATGTATTTCTTACTGTTTGTATATAGTAATGACACAATAACTTTATTGAAAAAATGGGATAAGGAAGTGGTATTGATAGTGCTGTGTTGGAACTAGCTGATTGTATATATGAGTATCTATGAGACATTCTAACACTGATTAATGAAAGCATGCTAATGCTTTAAATTTATTTAACATATCCTCTGCTACTATTGATGATGTTGTTTTAAGAGAACACCTAGTTATTTTTGGGCACCCTTGCCTCTGTCAGTCCTAATCTCTATAGAAAAAAAAGTGTTTACTTACATTGTTTTTGTGTTTGTGTATTGCCACCTCACGGGCCTCTCTTATATATTTGCTCTGCTCGCGTTTCTTTCTGGAGGATTTAGTGGTATTCAACATCTGGTTTATATTGTTTGAAGAAGTGTTGCTGATGGCATTATTGATCTTCTTATGAGCCTTGTCTTTTTTAGTACTGGATATTTTAAAAAAGCAGGGATGAATTGATTTTAGTGTTAGAGTATTTCTTATAATATTGTATAACTTATATATTTGTAGTTTATTCTTACTTAATCTAAGTTATAGGTTATATATTTATAGTTCTTTATAGTTAGCTAAAGTTATAAATGTAATTGTTTTGTTAGGCATCTGGATTAAACAATTAAGTTGTTATAGCTAAGTTTAAAGGTTGTATAAAGCTTGTGATGTATTACTTAATTGTTTACTCTATACTAGATTAACTGATAAGCTATGATTGGCTAATATTAGATAGCTTGAGTAATGTGACTGGTCTGTTATATTATAGATCATGGTTAAGTGCTGGATGACCAGCTAGCACTCTGAAAATGACACTTTCTGCTATATTTAGATCTTTTCTGCTTCTGGAACTGCAGCTGCTCCTCATATCAAGCTAGATCTATTTGATGTACAGGTACCCTAGTGTAGGCTGAGATGTGGGCTCTATTGGCTGAAGCTAATTGGTATAGAATGTAACATTGACTTCTGTGTGGAATCAGTTAGACGGGGACTGGATTGTTGAGACTATTAATGAAAGTTGTGTTAGAGTAACTAGGTCAGGGGGTTAGACCTCCTTGATTAAGGTTGTTCTTGAAATTAATCTGACTAAAGTCTACTTGAAAATATTTCAGATTTGTGGTTTGACTAACTAATAATGTGGCTGGCTCGGTGAATAATTGAAATAGGTTAGTTATTCTTAGGAATTAAGTGTTTTTTTCCTATGATCCTATTTTAGGATGGTTTTCTGTGTTTGCTTAATTCATTTAGTTAAATATTATTTGACACTAGGTTATATCTGTATGTAGATTTCTTTTTTCTTAGTGTATAAGGTTCATTAACTTGTTATATAGCTGTAAATGAAAAGGCACTTTATATCTTTTAATATAAATATCCCAAGGAAAGTTGTGCTCTCTATTTCATGATGAGAGATGTTATTTTTTCTTTTAGGAGAGACTATGAAAGAGTCTATAAATTAAACTGCCCAGATCTGTTGC
This sequence comes from Talaromyces sp. PYS2103, assembly GCA_023625975.1. Classification (NCBI taxonomy): domain Eukaryota; kingdom Fungi; phylum Ascomycota; class Eurotiomycetes; order Eurotiales; family Trichocomaceae; genus Talaromyces; species Talaromyces sp. PYS2103. The sequence continues at coordinate 12,358 of JAMAGB010000073.1, forward strand.
TGCCCAATATGTTGTCACTACCATAGTGGGGTAATTAACCCCTTATAAATTTTCTCAATGCGCGCTATAACTGAAGGTCAGAGGTTGACCATTGAAACATACCTCCTTCTTACTCTATAAATTCCTATTAAGGTAAGTGAGACTTAAAATAGTATTATTTTGTTATTGTAACTAATTTGTTGTTAATCTTTGAAGGCTTATATATTATTCTTACTTTTTCTGCTAGGTTTTTCTTGTAGTAGAAGTTATAATCTTAGGTATATCTTCTTTAGCCTCTAGTATTTATTCTACTGGGATTGAGTTATATCTGAATAGATAAGCTACTTACTGAATTAGTTATTACTCTATTACTTAATGAACTAACTTTAAAATATAACTTTAGGCTTAAGCTAATAATACTAATAATAAAGATCTTCTCTATATTTATGGTTATATATTTCTAAAAGAAGACTACATAAGAATAATGAAATATAGAGATGCTTTAATTAGGATATTGGATTCTAATATAACTGAGCTATATTTAGACTTGAGGGATATTAAAAAGGATGAGGTTCATGCTGTTCCTGCTGGCTATGAGATTAAAATGATTTATAGTTATATAAAACTAACTAGATCTATTCTATTATAAAAGTGTTAAGTATTTTAAGTCCTTGAATATAGCCTACTAGTATATTTATAGAAATATCTTTATTTTTTCCTACTAAAATTAGTATAATGATATACCTAGTTCTAGTCTCTTCTAATATTCTATTTATTACTTATTATTTACTAGCTTGGATAGCTTTAAATAGTAAATCTCCTAACAATAGTAGACTATCTAATAGTGCTTTTAAGAATATATATTAGATTTCTTTACATTATATTAGCTATTATTTTATAATATTATTTTATTCTATTTATATCTCTCTGTCTGCATTCTCTCTATACTTTTATTTTCTAATATTTTAGTACGTCTTTACTTCCTCTCTGAAACTGGTTTAGATAGATTGTTAGTTATTAGTTACTTGTTAAAACACTGGACAATAATGCAGATTTGATTGATATTGTATCTTATTGAAGAGCATTTCATACTAGATTTATCTAGCTGAGTGGGCTTTCTATTCTAGATTAAGTGGCTGTTTGAGCAACTTATATATTCTTTTTGACTTTTGGATGGTTCTTAGTCATATATTATGAAGCGATAAATTGCACTTATAATTAAAAAATTCTTGGAACTTGGCTGAATTCTTTAGGGGATTCTCTTTATTTAATACACTTAGAATATTGTATACCTCTCCTAGCTATAACTAGGCTTCTTTGGTATTAATAAATTCTAGGACATACTTAAAAGTAGCCTTAGATAACAAATTTGGATCCTATTAACTAGATAGAAATATAATAGACTAAAGTATCAACCTATTTGTTCTTATACTATAAAGCTATTTGCAGTACTCATAGGTAAGTTTCTTTCTTATCTTAATAAAGACAGAGTCAAGAGCTGATTCTTTTAGACCCTTGAAAATTAGCTGAATATTTTTAATAAAAATTACTTGATGTTTTAGTTTGTGACTAGCTACTAGATTGCTATGGATAGATTCTATAATTGATAAAAGCTTCTGACTATTAGTAGTATTTGTCTACTACTTTTTAAAAGTATAGATAACTTTAATAATATCTTCAGCATGTTTGTTAAGGTCTTTATTTATTTTTTTAAGGGCTGTGTACTTTTTTTAATTTAGTTATAGTTTTCTATATCTTACTATTTTATTAATTAATAAAATCTTATTGCTAAGAATCTATAGGTGACTTGTAAGGATGCTTATCAGACTAGAGTGAGATTCTAGGGATAAGATAGATGTGTTTATATTACTTAGAAGAGAATTATTGTTGAGTTTGGATATAAAGGAGGATTGAGATCTTTCTATATTAATATTTATAAGCTTGAGTGATTTTAGGTATGACTATGACTCAGGTTATATTTGAAGAACACCTAAGATCTATGATTAACCAATTATAGAATGTATTATGGGTTGGTGGAAACTCAGCGTAGCCTGGAGATGAAGCTAGCCAATGACAATGAATCTGACTCCATCTCTCTCACAAAATCAGGGTCTTCTCGGGCAGACAACCCCCTGCATAGTTCTGTATCGGCACGTTTCTTTTGTGTGTCTTCTAAAAAATGATAATGCCGTGAAATTCTGTACATGTACATCATATGAATCCAGGCTAGCTGCAGAACATTATATACCAGGTCGTCTTTGAAAGCGGCCTAAGTCAGGTCCCTGACCCGAATTTGTCAGGCTAATAGTGGCCAAAGTCATACATAGTCAGGGATGCACCTTCATCTCAATACAGTTGACGGGAAACATAAACTAATCACCATGACAATGATCTCTATAAAGCTGCGAGCCAGCCTTGTCCCAGTTCACCGCATCTTCACGGATCAACTCAACACTTTCACCGGTTTCAGGATCTTAGAGCAAAATCAATTCTAGCCATTCTCCCTGGATAATGGGGAGAGGAGCATACGATACTACTGGTGTAAAGAAACCTGGCCAGCCGTAACCCCTAAAATAGCGTCTAGGTTCACCTTATAATATTTTAAACTAGGCTGTATAAACAGCTTTTAGACTTTGAATTAAGCTTTAGTATTAATAAGTAATATATGTTATCTTTTATAATTATTAACTTTATTAAGTTATTTGGGATAGTATTTATCTTATATCTCTTCTTAGCCTTTATCACAGGAGCTATAGGTGAGATGACTAGCTCTATGTCTAGAATTTGACTGCTAATAGATAAGGATTAGAGAAGAAATCTATCTAGTAAAGATAAGAAATATTAGGTAATTGAATTGATACTAAAATGTCTCTAAGTTGCTATAAAATAAAATAATTATAGATTAACTAGATAATAATCTTATCTAGATCTGTTTAAGTATCTATCTAAGCTTATATATTAATAACTAGAATTAGTATAAAGTCTGTTATAGGTATTATAATCTTTCTTAGCCTTATAAGTTCCTCTTCTAATTAGAATATCTAGTTAATAAATAAATAAGAAAAGAATAAAATCTTTATAACTTTTTTTAGATACTAAGATAGACTTCTATCTTTTGCTTGTGTAATAGTGGTGATAGAAGTCTGGTAGGATAGAATATATATAGTTTAGAGATATATATTTATTAAGTAATTATTTCTTATTCTAGAAGAGAAAGAAGTATTAGAGTTATAATTTAATAAAGAACTATATAAAGATAAAATTTAGTAAGTCTATAAAAGTATATTAGTGCAAGTATAGCTAAATTAGAAATTTTAAAACAATAAGTTATTATATAACTTATAGGGCTTAATAAGTATATAAAAAAGCTAGAATAAAATAAATAGATTAATTAATAGAAAAGTCCCAATACAGACATAATAATAAAATTTAGTATTTCTTTATTTCTAAGTATAAACTTTATTATTATATACTTAATAGATGTAAATAGCATCCTATATTAGACTTAAGAAATTAAAACTCTTATCTAAGACCTAATATAATATTAATAGAAATTAAATTCAATTTCTATACAATTTTATAATTTCTAAGTCTATATATAGCTTTGACCTGCTATTCTAAGTCTAGACTATCCTATAAAGCACTGCATTGAGACTAAAAATCTTTATATAAAAGGGTAATATGAGGCAATCAAAGCACTACTATAGAGAAATTTAAGTTAATCAGAGTAGACAGCACCCTCTACAATAATCAATATCTTCTACTCACAAGAAAACTATTCCTTATAGCTCTTCTTGCCCAAGTTTACTACATAGGCATATCTGAATCCACAATAAGTAATATCTTGAATAAAGTATAATAAATTACTAATATAGTAGTAGTAGTTGTAGGTATCACAAGATCCACTATTAAGAACTTCCTTTTAAAAAGAATAATCCTACTATATAAATATATGCCATAGTTTTTGCCACTACTAAGCTTATAAATTTAGATATTATAGCTCTTAAGAGTGGAGTTCCTAAACTAATATCTAGTTAAATATAGATATTTAGAAAAGCAAACTAACTAAGCTAATCTAAACTATAAATTAATTTAGATATCTAGAATCTAGATAATAAAAGTATAGACCATATTTACTTTTTATTATTAATACTAGGTGCATATAGTAAAGTCTAGCTTATATATCCTATTACCTAGCTCTATTAAGATTATTTATTAGATTATTTTGCTAATTTAATTAACTAAAAATAATAGATCTATAAATTCTAGTTTTATTATCTAAAAGATATATTATATAGCTAGATAATTTTTAGATATAATAAGATAGTACCTCTAGCAGATTCTTCTATAAGTTATGTCTAAAAATAAATTATCTATCTAAGAAATCTCTAAAAAAATATATAATTATGCTAATATTATTTATAATTATAAAAAGATAAAATATATTATTTTTATAGCTTAATATTTAATATATATAAGTATCTATAAAGTCTACTTTAAAAATATTATAGTGAGATATAAAGTTCCTTATAATAATATATTTATTAAAGCACTGCTATCTTACTATTTTATTATCTATAAATAAATATAAATATTAATAAACTCTTATTAATAAATATCTTTTTATT
>JAMAGB010000074.1:0-16439 GCA_023625975.1 Talaromyces sp. PYS2103
TTAAAAAGATATTTATATAATTCTATTATATTTACAATATACTAATTTATCTAAGTCTTTATTTTTCCTATAGAATTAAATTTATTAAGCTGTATTAGTTAATTATAACTTTAATATTCTATTATATTAGATTCTTATATATATAATTCTTATATATCTAATTCTTATATATCTAGCTTATCTTACTCTTACTCTAATTTATATTATTAAGATTTTGAATATATGTTGTATAGTATTATTTTATTAATAATTTAGTATATAGATTTAATATGCTATAAAGAGAATAAGAGTATAGAAATATAATAAAAAAATAATAAGAAATAGAGCTTATAAAGTACTTATAATAAAATATTAATCTGTAGGCTATATTAATTAGTATTAGTTCTATATGATCTGCAAACATAAAGCATGGATTAATATAAGGCTAGTCTAATAAATCTATATTATAAGCTTAAATTAATATAGGAAAATTCTTTAATATTAATAGCTGATTTCTTATATTAATTAATAAAAGATTAAGGCTATATTTATATTTGTAATAGAGAACCTTTATAGCTATTTTAATATTTTAATCTAGTATATATAGAAATAGCTGAAATATGGGAATATTATTATAAAGAAATATAAGATATATCTAGATATAAAACATGATATTATTCTTGTATAATAAATTATATATAATAAAGCTTTCTAGAGATTCCTTGTGGTGTTGAGAAACATGTTCCACAAAGGCTTCCTGTGGGTTGAGCAATTGCCTAAGGCAGACATCTGGGTTGACAGGGGTTCACACACTAGCTTATAAAATCTTTAAGCTTTTAAGCTAGGTTAGTTATTATTTAAATCTATAAAAAATATTAAGCTTAATCTTTTTATAGACTAGCTCTAGGCCTTATTTATTATTTATATAATATCTTATAAATACTATATAAACCTTTATTTAGTATTACTATTCACTAATTTCTACTAAAATAACTACTAGATCTGGCTATTAGATAGCTATTAATAGCATGTTATTATAAATAGGAATAAGTATACTATTAGAGATTCTATACTCTAGAAGCACTATAAGGACCCTTAAAATTATATATTTAGAATTAATAGCTCTAATAAAATTAAGAAGGCCTGCCTTTATAAAAGTTTAATTAATAGTTAAAAGAATATCTACTTTAGTAGTTATTAAAATATTCTTTAAATATTAATATCTAAAAATTAGATATTATTCTTTTTTATTCTAGATACTTACTAGCTTTAAATCTAGTATTATTTTAGCTTTATAAGGCTTTATAGACTGTTTTTTATATTATATAACTTTCTAAATTCTAATAATAGCTTATATTTTATTTCTAGCTATAGATATCTATTTCTTAAGTATTAATTTAGAGACTATTCTAGGCTATTTAAAAATCTTTTTAATTATTTTAGATTTTTATATAGAGACTTTAGTAGCTTATATAGTCTATTTAAAAGATTTTATTAGTTTTTAATATTAAAATAAATTTTATTATATAAATAAACTATTTATTAGACTCTTAAATATAAAAGCTAGTCTTTCTAAAATAAATACTAAGCTTATTATAGATTTAGCTCTTAGTAATAGTCTAAGCACTCTAATATTAGCTTTTACTATAGAAAGATTAGTAGATAGATATTTTTTAATAATAGTAATTTATAAATAATCCTCTAGATATTCTATCTTATTTATAAAAACTATAATAAAAGCTTATTATTCTTTAATCTAGTTTTTAGCTATTATTAGCTATTTCTTATAATATTTTATAATAGATAAAGTAATATCTACTAGACTTTTAATAAATTTTATAGCTCTAGATCTTACTATTCTAGTAAATATTATATATTTAGTTTTATATATTTTTTTTTCTAATAAGCTAGTAGTCTTATTAAATCTATTTTTTAGTATATTAAGCTCTATAGTAAGCTTTAAGAATAATTATTATCTAAATATTATTCTAGCATTTTATTCAACTATTTACTGTTATTATAATATCTATATAGCATTTCTAGTATCTAAAACTAGCTTATTAGATTAGATTTAACTATTTTTAAAAATCTTAAATAAATTAGAGGTACTTAGAGATAATAGTAGCTAGATTTAAGGAGGCTTAGAGAAATTAATCTTTAATTTAGGCCCTATAGCTCCTAGGTCTTTAGTAGCTCCTAGAGGTTTTTGGTGACTTGTTATAGGGGTTTCTTGGTGCTAAGAAGCCTATAAGGCCCCTTAGAAAGCTTAATAAGCGTAAAATTTCAAAAGTGCCGAAATTTGGTGTTCCGGCCGATTGGAATATAATTCTATTAAGATATTAGTGTATTTTGTAAGCATTTTATAATTATAATAGTATTTATAAGCTACATTAGCACGAACCAGCAATTGAATTGTAAGAAAAAAATTCTAATAGAAACCTAGATCTAAAATATAATTAATCTATACTTATAATTTATTGATAAGAATTAAAAAGATATATTAAATAGTCTAAAAGTAATAGTTCCTTTATATTATATACAAAACATAAAGAATTATTATTATATTGTAACAGAGTGTAGAGATCAATAGGAAATGTATATCATAGAAAACTAACAAGATGTAAGCTAAAGAGCAAAACTAATCTACATAGGAAGCAAGACTATATTTATATCTATATAGTCTTACCCTAGAGATATATTTCCTGTTAGAATATACTATCAAAACTATATAAAACTTCTATATAAAAGCAGATATAAAAGTTATTAATAAAACTATTTATAAGATTATTTTTATATTATAAAACCTATAAAATAAAGGCCTCTAGTAGATTCTCTAATATTATAAAAATTTATTATTTTTATTCATTCTATAATATTAACTATCTTTAGAATTAGAATTATAATATTACTCCTCTCTCTAAGTAAGCAAGCTTCTATAATATAATAAAATCTCCTAGACCTCTTCTTAAGAAGATAATATTTATAAAACTAATTAATTTTTTTGTAAATATTCTTAAAATATATAGCTAGCTCCTAGTTAGACTATTTAATATTATAATTATCCTACTAAACTAAATACTTAAGTTTATTATATTAAATCTAATAATCTAAAATCTCCTTAATATTATACTTTATATTATTATCCTCCTTAACTGCTACCTTAGAATTCTATTAATTTAAAAAAGAATAATTATTATAATCTAAAAGCTTACTAATATAAAATATTAGATATATTTTATATTAAACTAATAAATTAAATTTATAAACTAAAATACTAAGCTATACTTTAATTAGAAAAAAACTATAATATAAATTATTTAACTTTTAACTAGAACAGTATTAATAAAGATATTTAATTTTTAAAAAAACTTTATTATTTAGTTTCTAATCTAATACTAATATCTTCTATCTATCTATATTATTTCTATAAATAGTTTTGTTGGTTCTACACGGTCCAAGAACGCTGCTTGGATTGGTGTAAGGCTAGTCCAACAAGCCTACAAGGTGAGCTGATTCAATATGGTAAAAACCCTGATATTGATAACTGATTCCTAATACTAATTGACGGGGGATTGAGGCCGTATTTATGTCTGCGTTGGAGAGCCCTCATGGCCACTCCAATAGCCCAATCCGGAGAGTACAGAAATAGCCAAAACACGGGAACGTAACCATAAAGAAATATGAGGCATATCCGGATATGAAACATGATGCTATTCCTGTATGATGAATCACATATAACAAAGCTTTCCGGAGATTCCTTGTGGCGTTGTAAAACACGTTCCACAAAGGCTTCCCGCGGGCCGGGTAATTGCCCGAGCAATTGCCTAAGGCAGACATCCGGGTTGACAGGGATTCACACAAGTTTAGATATAAAATATATAATTAATAAAAAATTTATAAATCTAAATAAAGCTATAAGTAAATCTATCTACACTTTTCTTATTTATATAATTTAGAGAATTCTTAATAGTTTTAAGATTAATATAAAAGTAATATCTATAGTTAATAAAAAATAAAAAAATACTAGTAATTATAAAAAAATAATTATTCTAAATAAACTTAGCAAAAAGTAATTATATAAATTAATTATTCTATTATTAAATATAGAAAATATATAAATAAACTTTTAATATCTTATTTATTCTTTTTATCTAATTATTAATTTAAGTATAATTGTCGCAAGCCCGGTAATTTTAGGAAGCTAACCCATTAAGGAATGGTTTCTGTCAGAGCAGTAGAGAAGAATCAGCCAATCAGAGAGGCTCACCTATATATTAGTATCTTAGTAAGAAGCCTAAAAAAGAGGGTAAAAAAATAAATAGTTAGCCATCTCCCAGCACTAAAAAACTTAGAATAAATAAATATCTCTATATATATAATTTTAGCAATATATTTATAATACTATATTTAAGTAATCTCTAAAATTGCAACAATTAAAAGTCTAATATATAACTAGTTAAAAAACCTAATTATTAATATTAAAATAACCTCTTAAAAATAAATTAAGCTACTCTTAAAGCCTTAGAATTAAAAAGAATAAAAGTAATTATTTCTTAGCAAAATCTAGCTCTATAGTCTTAAGGATTATATTAATAGAAAGAAAGAACTTATAATTAAATTATTTTCACTACTAAAACTTTTAGATAAAGGAATAATCTCTATAATACTAATAATTAAGATTAACTAAGCTAAATCAAGTTCTAAAAATAAAATAATATAGAAAGAACCTTAACTAATAGTACTAGCAAATATAGATATATTAAAACCACTAATAGATATAGAAAAGTAATCCAGCTTTATAAACTTAAAAAATAAGAAGAAAGAAATAAAGCTAAAGCTAAAGAAGAAATCCTACTAAAAGATATTAAAAAAATAAAAATATAACTATAATATCTATAAAAATATAAACAGCCTCTATCTACATTAATATAACTTTATCATAGAAATCAAGAAATAGATAGAGAAAATAATTAAATAAAAATATCAATAATTATACTTTATAAATGCTAAGAATCTCTATAAAAAATATAAGAATTTAAAGTAACAGCTAGATCATAATAAATACACTATTACTAAAGAACTAGAGAAGTAGTATAACATCATTATAATATTACTTAGAAACTAGCCCAGGAATCTAAAAATATAGATATTAATATAAAAATAAGTTATATAAAAAATAAAAATCTATAATTAGATATTTACTTAATATTCTATAAATTAAGTAGAAAAGTTATTTACTACTATTAATCTAGTTATACTAATATAGATATATATAACATATATAGCTTTATACTTATAAATTAAAAATAAATCTCTAGATTATAAAATATTAACTTAAAAACTTTAGAATCTAGTAGATATATTATTATCTACTAGAAGATATTAGATATTCTAAAAAAGTATATTTCTTATACTTAATAGAGAAGAGAATAATAATAATTCTAAAAAATAAGAAAGAGATTGACAAGAATTAAAATAAAAGAATAATTAGAATTATAAGATATTTTTATAACTAAAATACTAAAATTATAATTAATAATATTTTATAGAATTAAGTAAGTACTAGTATATATTTCCTTATCTAGTCCTAGAAGGATGGATTCTAAAAAAAATAATTAAAATATAGTATTAAGAAAAGTTAAAGAAGAATTCTATTTTAAATTAAAATATTAAAAAGCTTAAGAAAAAGTCTATTTAATATAAATTATTAGAAAAATATATAGAAGAAGTTAAATAACTTAATAAAAAGATAGAATATATATAATTTATTTATATAATCTTTATTACAACATTAGCTATAATTAGTTAATATATTCTTAAGTTTTTAATTATTCTTAATTCTAGTACAACTATCTATATTTTTAATAATTAAAACTAATTCTATAACTATAAAAAAGCCCTTAAAGAAGACTTTCTATAGATAAAAAAATCTAAAATAAAGATTAAAGATTACAGAGATATAAATATCTAGATAAAAGAACTAAAAAAATATAAATAATAGTTATAATTATATAATATAATATATTATAAAGATTTTATTATAAATATAATATCTCTATACATATTATATAGAATAGAATACTAGTAGAATACTTAAATAGACCCTAGCTATATATATAGAATAAATAATAGACTTATAGCCTCTATATAAGATGCTTATAATTAATATATTCTTAAGTATATCTTCTAAGAAAACTAGATTATATAAGTAAATATAGTTATATTTTAAAAGAAGTATAATTTATAAATAGAAAAAAACTCTAGCAAGGTCTTTATAAAGTACTAATATCTATATCTTAATTATCTAAAGTTTTAAGCATTAGAGCATATTACTAGAATCTTTTAAAAAATAAAAATAATAAATCTTATAAATAAGAAAAGTATTAAAAAAAGTAAATAAATTAAGACTTATAAATATAATATATATACTATATTAAAAATTAAATAAATTATTTATTAAATATCTAGAAAGATATCTATAGAATCTAGAATCTAAATAGTTATTAATTTTCATAATTTTACTCTAAGCAAGAAAACTAAGTTTATATATATTCTATTAATTATAAATTATTACTTAGAGATAATATAGAATTATAATCTTTTAGATTATATAGAAGAGATAATACTAGCTATATTAAAAAATCTATTTACTAGATTAAAGAAGCACTACACATTAAAACTAAAGATTATTAAATATAATAATAAGATCTTTATAAAGAGACTAATAATGAAGAATTAACTTAAAAAATAAAATATTAAAATTAAATTTTTACTATTATATATATAAGCTCTTAATAGAGGCACTAAACACTTAAAAGATATAATAAAAAAAAAAAACATATCTTATAAAATTTATTAAAACTCTTTTATAAGCTATAGTTAGAGATAAATTAAATTATTATATATCTCTATAATCATATACTAAAATATAAACTAAACTAGAAATTATTATATAAATTTTTTTATATCTATATAATCTATTATAATAGGATTATTATTATTAATAAAAAACTAAAGCAAAGTTATCTTAAGATTTATAGTTATAAAACCTTTATACTTATTATAATATATATAAAAAAAGTAGAATAACTTTAAAAATATAAGCCTAGAGTCTAAATAGAATATTTTATTAAATATAATTTCATGAATATCTATAGAATCTAGAATTCAGTAAAAGAAGTAATAATTAATATATAAAACATTACTTTTAATAAGGATTAAATTTTTAATAAAAATTTAAATACTTTATATAATAAATTAGCTACTATAATATTAAATAAGATTACTTATTTATTATAATAGATTAATATAAAAAATAACTATGAAATCTTAATTTATAAAATTACTAGTAATATCTAGATATAGAATAAAGCTATATTCTAAATAGGAGTTTCTAAATTATCTAAAATATTTAATAATAATTCTAAATCTAAAGAAAGAATTACTAGTTTAGACTCTATACTATATAATAATACTAAATTCTATATAAAAATTACTAGATTAGATATAAATTTAGAGAATATCATATTCTAAAGTCTAAAGAATTATAATAAGAAGATTTTTAACTCTAAAAATATCTTAGATAATAGGAAATCTATAAACTAAAAAACTAGTATATTATTTATAGTAGTTAATACTTAAAATTAAAAAAATAAAAAAAATTTACTTTTAAATATTTTAAATTATTTAATATTACTAGATATATCTCTAGCAGCACTTTTAAATATATTAATATAGCTTAGAAAGAATAAACTTTTTAACTAAGAGTATTATTCTATTAATTTCTTAATTTTATAAGAAGCTATATTTAATATTAGTGCTTTAGAAAAGATTATTAAAATATATAATAAAAAGATTATTAATTAGATAATAATAAGATATTTATTATAATTAAAAACTAGCTTATAGGCTTATTATAATATAAATAAATCTATAGCTAGTAATTAGATTAAATATATTATATAGTTTAAATAAGATCTTAAATTACTATATTATAATAATCTTCCACTATCTCTAAGATAGTATAGTAACTTAGAGAGTTACTTACTTAGAAAGCTATTTAAAAAAGTCAAATAAGATTATCTAAAAAACTATAAACTAATAAACTTATAGTTTAAGATTTCTATAGATAATACTAAAGGAAAACAGGTTCTTAATTATATATAGATTTATATATATAAGTTTAATAAGCACAGCAGGCTTTTTAAGTATAAGATAAAACTTATTATATAAAAAAATTAATAAAAAGAGCTTAATTATAAAAATATCTATACTACTATTCTAGTAGTATATTTATTTTATATATTAATAGTAATAATAGCATGATTTAACTTAGAGATAAAGTAATATAATACTATAAATATATTTATATATATAAATTTACTAGATATAGTATATATAAAAATATCTCTAGACTATTAAAGACTAGAAAAGATTTTTAAGCTAAATAAAGCTTTTTATAGATTATAGAATTTCTTTTTTTTATAATAAAAGATACTTACTAAATCTCTTATTAAATTAGAATTTAAAATTATTCTCTATAAATCTTACTATATAATAAAAAACAGTATTATTATCTTTTTTTATATTAATAATATTATTATTATATATTATAAGTCTTAAGAGTCTAAAGCTAAGAAAATAATAGATATATTAAAAAAAGAATATATTTATTTATTTTATTTATTTAATCACTTTTAACATCCATACCCAGTGCTGTAGGCTATGACGGACCTATATGAAGCATCGGTAAAGCCCCTATAAGCCCTAGGACTTAGGGGGCTTTCACCCCTATTAGTCTCTAGCTTATATGGATTCTGGCTCTTGCCTTGCCTCTATATAGCCTATAACACTAGAGGCCTTTAGGCCTGCTTATAGGGACTATCTCTATAAAGATCTCTTATAGTTCTAAGCTAGTAGACACTCCTAGTAAGCCTTAAGCTTAGTTAAAGCGCCCCTATTTTTATTTCTTACTAATCTATAAGCTAACACCATCTCTATCCTCTAGTAATTTCTAATCCTACAAGTTATTAATCTTAGCCTCTCTAGCTGTTTATTCCTTATCCCTAAACAGGTTTACTTTAGTTACAAAAGCTAGTAAAACTTTAGTGGCTCTAGGCTTATTAAAGAGCCTAGCTTTAGGATTATTCTCTACTACTATAAATAATAGCACTCTAGCATTATATAGATCTTTATATAAGGCTCTCTAAGCTATATAGTATTCTTAATACTTAAATAGAATATACTATACAGTCTCTTAAAACTCCCCACAGGTCTAGTATTCAGAGAAATCCCTAGTACCTATCCTATAAAGATAAATACTAATTAAAATATATCTAGTTTTTAACTAATAGTAATAGCTAGCTAGTCTTTTAAAAACCCTACTAGCTACTAGATCTAGCTTTTAGCCTCTAGACATCTTATAAGTATATTTTTACTAGTAGACTCTCTATATAGAGTTAATTTAGGCCTATTTATTAACTACAGCCCTCCTAGCTTTAGTATAAGTATACCTAATATATACTAAAGATAAATAGTTAAATCCAGCTATAGCTAGCTTACTAGCAGTATATTTAATAGCTAGATCTATTTATTTATTTTTTTCAACCTCTAAGTAGCTAGAAATCTACTATATTATTACTAGCTATCCCCCAGAGGCCAGCTTTCTTACTATATTATAAGTTTTAAGAGCTAGAACCTAGTTAATACCAGCTACTATTATTTAGAGATGATTTATAGTATTCTAAGCATCTAGAAGTATCTAGATAGAATTTAGAAGCTGCTTCTTAAAAGCTTATTCTAGTGCTAAAGCTATAGCTAACAGCTCAGCATCAAAAACCTTATATCTATATTCTATTAGCAGCTCTAGGTATTCCTAAGAGCTATCTAATATAGCTTATAAAACCACTCCAGCACCAGCTCTCCCTATATCTAGCCTAGAGCCATCTAATTAAAATATTATTCTAGAGTATTATTAGGCAGCTTCTAATAAAACCTCTTCAGTGTTAAGTACCCAGATTATTCCCAGAAAGTCACTAAGTTTGCAGTGCTTTATTCTCTCAACTTCTCTAGAAGGGTCTCTTCCTAGCTATTAAGCTAAATGTTTAGCAAGCCTCTAGCTAAGCTAGTTCAACACCTTATTATCTCTTTATACCTATTCCCAGTCATCTAGTAGCTGTTCTCTAGGCTAGACATAAGTATCCCCATGCCTAAGAGTCACCAGGAGTAGACTAGCTATTAGATAAGTCTCCAGTAGTATTAACAGCCATATAGCATACTAGGCCACCTAGATATCTAGCAATACCATTACTAGCTCTAGGGCTGCTTTCCTAATTAAAGTCCCTATTAGTGCCTTTAGAAGCATGCTAGTAATAGCTCTAACTTACTTATTAATTAGTTATTAGAACCCCTGAGCCTAGCTCTTTTAGCCTTACTATTAGAGCTTAGCTTTCCAGAGGCTTTAGGCTTGTGCTGTGGCTTTTTAAATCTATTAAACTAGAGCTGGAAATAACCCATTAGCTTGATATAGTGATTGGAGCCTAGCTAGGGTGCTTTTTATAGCTAGAATATAAGTATTATAATAGTACTTTCAAGTAAGCCAGCTATCTAGAAATAAGCCTAACTAATAGATTAATTTAGGTATGACCTTAGCTAGCTGGCCTCTAACATTTATCTATACTCAGTATATATTCTTTATGACTAGGGCTCTATAGCGCCTAAAGAAGAAAGCAGCCTCTATCTTATCTAGGTTAAATTAAATACTATTCTTCACTCCCTAATCAATAGCCATCTTACTAGCTTTCTTTAGCATTCTATAGGCTTCTCCCACTGAGCTGGCCACTATAATAAGGCCCTAGTCATCTATAAAGAATAGCCCATAAATCTCTAGTACAGCATATTTAATAGTAGCTAATAGAGCCCTAATATAAAGAATAAAGAAGATTAAAATAGCTAGAGAGCCCTAGAGAAGCCTAGAGCTTATAGCTACTTTCTTACTAATATAGTTATTAATAATAAGCATAATATATCTATCTGTTAGAAACAAGACCATCTAATATATTAGATCTCTATCAAACCCAGCTTTCACTAAACCTCTTATAAGCTTAGCAGCTATAATATAATCAAAGGCCCTTTTTATATTTATAAATAAGGCTGCTGCTAGCTTCCTAGCTCCTTAAGCTTATTGAATCTTACTTATAAGACACACTACAGCATCAACCGCGCTTCGTTATTTACAGCCACTAAACTAGTCTTCATAGAAAAGCTTTTAGGCCTTAGCAAAGCCTATTAATAGCTTAATAATAAGCTTCTTAATCACTTTACCTAGATACTTCAGCAAGCTTATAACCCTATAAGCCTTAGCCAGCATAGGCTTACTCTTATTCTTCTTAAGCAAGATCCCTTTAGCTATCTTCCAGACATAGGGGTAGACTCTAAGCCATAGGCATTACCTAGCTAAGTTTATAATCTATTCTCTATCTAGACGCCATAAGAGCCTAATAGCTCTAAAGTTTAGTAAATTAGTTCCCAGAGCTTTCTTAAGTTCTTAGCTAAAGATAGCATTCTTGATAGTAGCTTTATCTACTAGTTTATAGGCTTAATCTAGCAGTAGAAGAGCTATTCTACTATTCTTCTTAGAGGCTTGTGGGAAAGTATATTACCTAAACACTATTTTTTTTTTACTAAGGATAGCCATTATTACTTCCCTGGATATCTTATTAGTTAGGGCTGGTATTATGCCTTAGGCTTGCTCTTTGGTATATCTTAGGACTACCCAGCACTACTTATACTCTAAAAGGAATCTTCTAGCTTAACCCTATAGAAAGCTTCCCCAACATTCCTATTTAGCCCTTTTTATTACTAGATAATAAGTTTTTCAGGCCTTATAGTACTCTTTCTTACTAATCTCACTAGCTTAATAGGCTTTATGAGCCCTAGAATATAGGCTTTGTGTAGCCTTAATATTAGCATTCTACTAACACTTAGAATAGGTATAGAGCTATATTTACTTAGTATATTAGTTTAATATCTCTATAAAAGTCTATTCTAGCCACTCAGCTTCCCGCTCAACATCCTCTAATAAGTACAAGTCTGTTAGGTCTGGCTAGGCCTTAGCCAGCTTATTCTAGATAGCTAATACTGTCTTAAGAGCTTTCTTATCTACTAATAACCTCTCTATCTGCTATCCAGTAACTGCTATTTATAGGGATTCATTAGAAGCTTACTTTAGAGATTCCTAAGAGGCCTAGATAATTATATAGTCTAATAGTATTAGCTACTCCTACTTAACTTCCCAGCTAGCTAAGGATTCTAGGGCTTGGTTACTAATTATTAGATTAATAATAAAGATAATAGACTTAATCTAGGGCTCTTTTCAGCTTACTTCTTAGCTTAGAGAGCTTGTATTAAAGGCCTCTATATCACTAATCTATTCCTTAAAACCCCTAGACTTATAGAGCCTTGTAGGTTTATTAGGATTATTATTAATAAAGAGATCATACTATTCTATAAGCTCTTCTAATGATCTAACATTAACTCTTTATATAATATAAGAATTCTATACAGCGCTATAGACATTGAAGTTCCTAAGAATTAAACACCTTCCCTCTAAAATAGGTTTTTATTTAACATCTTAGAGGGCCCTTCTAGTGAGTAGACTATTCCTAAAAAATGTATAATATATCCCTAGCTAGTTATTATAACAATTTACTACTCTTATATATCTTCTATTCTTTAACATATTAACTACTATAAAATAAAGATAGTTTACTAGATCTATATAGGCTTTCACCACTAATTCTCTCACTAAATCCTACCTAATTGCTATTACTACTTAGACATATTCCCAGAGGCCTTCAGGCCAGTAAAACAGGAATCTCAGATAGCTTATAGTATACTTCCCAAGCACTGGAGGCTCTTAGAGGCAAGCTATCCCAGCTCCAGCACTTAGTGCTGCTTCCAGCGCCGCGTGAACCACAGAGCCAGCACGGGCACAGTTATATTAAAGCACTAACATTGGGTAACAGCTTCAGGCGCTTCAAGAACTTGGCTATCACTATCAATAGCTAGTAATAGCAGTAGAGAGCTTAGAAAATAAAGAGGATTACAGGTATCAACCTCCATATCCATGCCTAGTTCCAGGGGCTCTATGCGCTATATAAGCCTCAAAAGCACTACAGCAAATCCTAGAGACGTGGGAATAAGATCTTAGATTAACCATTCCCTAACCCAGCGTACAGCTCACTGGCAAGCCTCCCTAATCTTAGGACACTTAAGTAACATTGCTTCATAAGAACCCCCACAATTAGCGCACTTAATAGCTATATATTAGCACAGTTTAGCGGGTCCAACCCTACAATCCAGCACTGTACACAAGTGCTCTAGAACCTCATAATCCCCAGCACAGATAGCGCATCTCAGAGGCCTCTTACCACAAGCTCTAAAACCAGAGTGGCCTATTCCACAGCATCTTAGGCATACGCTCTCGGGGTTGGATTCCCAATAAAGCTCTATACGATAGCGCTAGCCACCAAACTTAAGACCCTTATTAATCAATGTCCAGGCTTCCTCTAGGGAACCCACCATTATAACCATAGTACCAAATTTTTGGTTACTAGCTTGTAAGGCTTTCAGGCTCTTAAGCCAGATTAGTTATCATTTAAACCTGTAAGAGGTGCCAAGCTCAATCTCTTCGCGGGCTAGCTCTAGGCCTTATTCATTATCCATATAGCACCTTATAAGCACTGCGTGAACCTTCACTCAGTACCACTATTCACTAATCTCCACTAAGATAACCACTAGATCTAGCTATCAGATAACTACTAATAGCATATCATTATAGACAAGAATAAGCATGCTACTAGGGATTCCACACTCTAGAAGCACTATAAGGGCCCCTAAAGCTACATATCCAGAATCAACAACTCTAACAAAGTCAGGAAGGCCTACCTTTACAAGGGCTCAATTAATAGCTAAAAGAACATCTACTTTAGCAGCTGTTAGAACATCCTTCAGGTATTGACATCTAAAGATTAAACACCATTCCTCCTTACTCCGGGTGCTCACCAGCTTCAAATCCAGTGTCGTTTTAGCCTTATAAGGCTCTATAGGCTATCTTTTATACTATACAATTTTCCAAGTTCCAGCAGCAGCTTATACTTCGTTACCGGCCATAGATACCCATTTCTTAGACACTAGCTTGGAGGCTATTCCAGGCTATTCAGAGGCCTTCTCAGTTGCTCTAGGCTTCTATACAGAGGCTTTAGCAGCTTATACAGCCTATTTGGAAGACTTCATCAGTTTTTAATATTAAGGCGGGTCCTATCATACAAATAAGCTATCCGCTAGGCTCTTAAATACAGGAGCTAGCCCTTCTGGGGTAGGCACTAAGCCCATTATAGGCTCAGCTCTTAGCAGTGGCCCGAGCACCCCAACATCAGCTCTCACTACAGAGAGGTCAGCAGGCAGATGTTTTTTGGTAATAGCGACTCATAAATAATCCTCCAGACGTTCCACCCTATTTATAAGAGCTGTAATAAGGGCTTATTATTCCCTAATCCAATTTCCAGCTACCACCAGCTGCTCCTTATAGCATTCCACAGTGGATGAAGCAGCGCCCGCCAGGCCCTTGATAGACCCCATAGCTCTAGACCTCACTATTCTAGCAAGTACCGTGCATTTAATTTTACATATCCCTTCTCCTAGCAAGCTAGCAGCCTTATTAGACCCATTTTCTAGCGTGTCAAGCCCCATAGTAAGCCCTGAGAGTAGCTGCTACCCAAATATCATTCCAGCGCCTTGTTCAGCTGTTTACTGCTATTATAGTACCTATACAGCATTTCCAGTGCCTGAAGCTAGCTCATTAGATTGGTTTTAACTGCCTCCAAAAGCCCCAAACAAATCAGGGGTGCCTAGGGGCAACGGTGGCTAGATTTAGGGAGGCTTAGAGAAATCGACCCCCAATCCAGGCCCTATGGCTCCTGGGTCTCCAGCAGCCCCTGGGGGTTCCTGGTGACTTGCCATAGGGGTTTCTCGGTGCTGAGAAGCCTATAAGGCCCCTTAGAAAGCTCAATAAGCGTAAAATTTCAAAAGTGCCGAAATTTGGTGTTCCGGCCGGTTCATAATAGAGATAGATTATATATTAATCTTAGAATAGTAAGATTATATCTTAATATTATTTTAATTAATAGTTTATAATTTTTATATTACAGAAGTTTAATACTATCTAATAAAATTAGAAAATTTATAATTAGGAATTAGGTATAATTATATTCATTTTTTAGAAATAAAGATACTATTTAAAAAAAAATAAATATAAAATCTATATCTAAACTAATTATAATAATCTTTAATACTTCTTTAAAGTAAAGAATTTAAATATAAAGTAAGTATATTAAATCTAATATCTAGCTATATATAACTTTATTATTAAATATAAGCTAGAGATATAAAATCTAATTAATACTTTTAACTAGTACTCTAACTTTTTTAAAGAGAAGAAAGAATTAAATATAAGACTATTTTTAATTTTATAATAGAAACTATAGCTAAGAATATTATTAATAATATTTATATATAATTATAAGTTATAAGGCTTTAAGCTAGATATTTCTAATTTATAGAATAAGCTTCTCTAGAATAGAGAAATTATTAAGTTTATTATAATAATTTCTAATAAATTAATTAGTTAGTCTAGCTATAGACTAGCTACTATAATCTAGAAAAATTAATTTAATATAGCTAAAAATACTATAACAGTTCTATTAAAGAGAATTAATTAATTAGGTATAATACTAAGTCTTAAGATAATTCCTAATTTTAAATTAATTAATTACTTAGATATTATTACAGGTTTAAGCCTTTAAAAAGAAGAAAGAATCTATTTATCTAGAAAATTATTCAATAAAAATAATAAAGATTCTATTAATAATAAAAAGAAAAATTAGTTAGAATTTATTTTAGATATTTCTTGAATAAAAAATCCTAACAAGCTTATAAAACTTGTAAAGACTGGGGTTGAATGATAGTTTGGATAGAGGATATAGGCTACAGAACACTTATAGTATTAGTTACTAGAAATAGAATATTCAAAGTCTTCTAAGCTTAATAGAATATAAATATAAGATTATAATAAGAATAATTACTTAGTCTCTAGAATTTTTAATAAAAGTCTATACTTTATATATATATAAAGCTATAGCACTATCTTAGTACTAAAAAGAATATAGAATATCTAAATAATATTTTTATTACTAAATATCTAGATAATATTCTTACTATTATAAAAATAAGATAATATATTAATTATAGTAAATCTTAATTCCTAAAATATCTTTATAGATATCTTATATTATAAGTATTAATTTAATAGATATATTAATTAGCTTTTTTAATCTTATAATAATATTAAGTATTATAATTTTTCTTTTTTTTAAAAGTATATATTCTTAGGTATTTAATAA
>JAMAGB010000075.1:0-15827 GCA_023625975.1 Talaromyces sp. PYS2103
TAACCCTAACCCTAACCCTAACCCTAACCCTAACCCTAACCCTAACCCTAACCCTAACCCTAACCCTAATAACCCTATTTTTCGGGTTAACACTATCCTCTTCCAGGCACTTTAGAAATCTCATGATGCAATATGGAGAGCCAAAGGTGACGACCGAGCGTAATAATGCCAGAGTCCATTGTTTAGCGAATCCACGATAGCGCTCAGCAAGAACATGATTCCATAATGAAATTTCGGAGAGCGTTATCGGTAGCTGAGTTGTCGACCGAGTTCGATAATTCAAGATCGGCATTCGACTTAATGCAAGATCTCCACCGACGACGGGCTTTCCAGCAAGATCAAGGGCCTTAGAGCACCACTGCATAGAGTATCGTTGGAGAGCTGAACAGTTATTCTCGAAGTCCACGGCTTTTCCTTCCGGTGAAAAAACGTCGGGTCGACGTGGAAACGAAATTAGGAGTATTGCTTGGGTAGTTGCCGCCAACAGTTCCAACGAAGGCGCTGAAATATCGAAGAATGGCTTCTCGTTATCCTGAGCCTTTTCGAGAATTCGGCACACCATAACGAGAACAGACAATAGTGCCCCATGGAGACCAGCAGCATATAATCTGGCCGGCCTGTCACTCCAATGTAAATAAAGGCTTTGGAGTATTAAAAGAGGCTAATGATTTTTTTTTAGCTGCGATTCTTCAAATGATGGGGAGTTTTTCTGTGGGAGAACTTGCCCACAGAAGCCTGGACCAGAAGATTAGCAGGCCCCAAAGCATGCTTTCTCCTCTATATTCGCCTCTTAGAGCGGCCAAGATGCACCCGACTAGCGACAATATAGAATTCAAAGAGAGAAGAGTTCGTACACGGTACCAGTATACTGTCTCAGACTCCTTCGACGCAGTGCCATCTTCATCTGAATACATAACTTTTAAGGTCGATATTTCGCCTGTCAGAAAACAGGAACAAGGTTTTCGAGACTGAAAGGAAGACGTGTTGGTGAAAACGCGTGGAATTTACGATGAGCTGGTGCGACGAATATTCGAGCATCGAGTTTGGAAAGATGGAACATTAAGTAGGCCAAACTGTTCCCCACTCGCCTTATCTTTCCTAAGATAAACGGGCATGTTGTATGAAATACAGTAAACCCTGGCTATAACGAATCAAAGAAAACACTGATGCATGCAATCATCAGGCGCTCCGCTCTCTCAAATATACTTGGCAATTTTCATTCAGGCTAGAGTAGGGGGATGGCCATTGACTGAGCATGGTTATAGACAAGATTACATCCAATTTATCAGTATCAGTGCTTGAATTGACGTTGAACGGCCCGGTGTGTGCCTAGGATACATAGGTATTTGTAATAAACTCCACAGCCAGGACAGGTGGTTAATTAATTCCATAAAACCCCCTAAGCCGGTTGTTCAATCTTTTTGTCTTCAGCAGGACCATTCTGCTTAGAACTGCCAGGCTGTCCCGGCTTCTTCAAGATATTTTTCCATTCCAACACAAAAAACGCAAGAGTGGCAAGACATGACAGAATTAATCCCACCAAGAAAACCCGCTGCAGCGATTCGTTGTAGGCCAAGAGCACCGTCCCTCGTAAATTCGACGGCATCACGTCAATCAAAGACGTAATGCCGCCAGACGTGACAAGACTCCGGTCAAAACCAGGTAGGTTAGAGAGTCGTGCCACCAGCTGGTTGGACAACACATTCTGGCCAACGGAGACAAACACAGCTGCTCCCAGCAGTTGGCCGAAGAACATAAGTGCCATCCCAACAGGCACATCCTTTCGGGGCAGACAGGTCTTAGTAGCCAGATTTGGCGTTTGAAAACACAATCCCATACCCAATCCATATAAGACCTGGTGGCCAATCCACTTCCCTTCCCCAGTGGTGACCTGCCAAGTGTAGATTAGGCCGGACCCAACTGACATCAGGCAGGCTCCAAGAAGCCCAATTGGCGTGTAGTAGCCAACTTTTTGATTGATGAATCCTCCCGAAATTGAAGCGACGACCTGGCCCAACATCAGTGGCAAGAGATGGATTCCAGAAGATACAGCATTAACCCCTTTGATCGCTTGGAACCAAATAGGGATGTAGTATACTAGACCTATCATCAGTAACGAAACCATGTCAGTCTTGCTTTCAGGAATGCTTACCAAAAACATATTGAGATGATCCAATGCAGATCGTTGCCCAGAAGCTACCAGCTACACTTCGCTGCTTCAAGATGCGAGGAGGAATTGTCGCCGTGTGAGGTAGCAAGGCTTGCACCAATACAAATGCAATGAGCAAGACGACTGTTAAAACGAGCAATACGATGATGCGTCCATTGCTCCACTGGATAGGGACTTTTCAGCTTTCCGGATTATACACGCGCGCGGATAGAATAGACATCTTACAGCATACGTCTGGCCACCCCACTGGAGTGCCAACAAAAGACAAACTACACCGGGTATGAGTAAAGACGTGCCGGGGACGTCAAGTTGCGACAGCTTTTTCAGCGTTGGGTCCTTTGCCGCAGGAGAAGTAGGAAACTTGACGAAGGAGAATATGCCAATGGCGGCTGCTCCACCAAATGGCATGTTGATATAAAAGCACCATCTCCATGTAACGTTTGAAGTAAATGCACCGCCAATCAAGGGGCCGATAACTGTGGCAAGGCCCATGAGAGCACCCATAGCGCCCTGTGCAGTTGGACGTTTTGCTAGTGGAATCGCATGGACAACACACACAATCTGTCCGCAACCGGTCAGCGATTATTATCATAAACAGAACAAGATCAGATGTCTGCTTACCGTTCCAGCAAATATGCCCGCAGCGCCGACTCCAGCAATCGCCCTTCCTACAATAAATGATGCCGATGTTGGCGCAGCTCCACAAAGAGCAGAGGCAACCTCAAATACCACGATGCTCGCAAGGAAAACATATTTGACTGAGTATAGACTATAGACCTTTCCGAACAGCAACTGAAACGCGCAACAGGTAAGCAGGTATGAGCTTCCATACCAGCCGACGTCAGGTAGGGAATTGAAATCATCGGTGATACGCGGTATTGCCTGGAAAGAAAGCAAGACTAGTTAATTGATTTGACTATATGAAATAGCACCCTCATGCTAAGCAGAAACATATGTATCCTACGTACGGTGGAAATGATGGTCCGGTCGATAGCAACCAGAAACATGCTTAAAAATGCCGACGCCAATATCAGAATGGTGCTCCGCATCGATGAGCTCGGCCTGGGCTGCCCTGGCTTGAGTTGTTCTGGTTTTGGCTCCTCTGTCTGCTCTGTCTGGGGCTCCTCTTGTTTGGGCTGTTCCGGCGAAACCGTGGCCTGGTCTGCCTCAGTCTTCTCCATGATTTTCGATGTACAAGGCGAGTAGATGGGTGTATCAATGATTAATCGACAGGGACACGTCTAAGGATGTATATATATAGGTGTATGTAGTATGTATGAGCAAGGGAGTGAGAGGGAAAACAAGAAATAAAGTACCTAAGCCCCAAGCGAGAATGCCTGTGTTTTTAATACGTGATCATTCTCTTGTTTTTCGTTTCCTTTTTTTTTCTCCTCCTTTGTTTTTGCTCTCCTCCTGGAGGTTGTACCGACACCACAGAACGGCTAGGTATCTTCCGAGAAGGGTCTTGCGGAGCTTACGGAAGTTAGGTATCCCATGACCTCTGTCCTCCGCTTCTTTCGTCTTACTCAACAACCGCTGACGGCCCTAACCATCGCTCTATCTTCCGTGGGCCATCCATCCCCCTTTATAGACTTATAGCGGAGGCAATGCAATGCCTGAGACTCGGGCCCAGTATTCTGTGTGTCGTCCTTCTCAACTAAGCAAGAACCGTGACCTAATCTAACACTGGTACATAGTGCGATGCATGTCGCTCGCGCAAGGTCCGTTGTCTTCGGCGCGTTGCTTACAGTAGCATTTATCATCGTGTTTTGATATTAATTCCGGTACAGGTCGCATGCTCGCGCGATCGATCAGGCTGCCAGCGCTGCAAGGCCGAGAGTGTGGTTTGCACCTATTCCCGCTCGGGAGTCATTCGTCGCAACCGGAAGCAGAATAAACAGCGAAGCCCAGTGGTCGTGGAAGTCGGCGGTATCCAACCGCCGCAGCAGGGATCTTCCGACGCTTCTGATACATCCACGCATGCGCGGCTTCAACGCCTAGTAGGTAGAGATCACCGGTCACTGAGTGTACTCGCATCTTTATTGGAAGAACATGCTGCAGCTTGGCAAGACTCGTCTGCGTTCGACGCATTGGCGGACGGCGCCCAGCGCGATCACTTTCAATTTGAAGACAGACAGGTTCGTGCCTGGTTTGATGGTCAGTGAACATTTGGAGATGCACCGTGTGTCTGCCCATATCTGCTGACTCCCTGGATACAGTATTCATCGCAACACTTCAGAAGGAGAAGTTGTTGCTTCCCCCCTCGCAATCAGATTTGCTTGAACATGTATTGGCGTCGCGCCCACCTCATCAAAACCAAGATCGAGCATGGCTCGTCATGTTTTACAGTATAACCTTGAGCACTCATGCGCGGGACGCATCGACCACCAAGCTCAGAAGCAATCTCTGGCTTGCTTTTAACGACGTCAGACTGCTACTTGAACCTGCAATCCCGAGCATTCAAGCATTGGTAATTCTCGCGTGCTATACGGAGGAATTTATGACTCCGTCAATCTGCTCGATGCTAGTAAGCAAAGCTTGTATGATGTTGCAAGCTATATGCATCACACACGGGCGATTTGACGCATCAATGCGCGAACTGCGCAACATGCTCTTCTGGCGACTGAATACCTTGGACAAATCTTTAGCGCTCATCCTTTGTAGACCTCCGACCTTTCCCCCTGAAATGGCAGCCGACATTCCCATGCCTCCACTAGAACAGCTCCTACATTCGCTACCTAGTTATTCATCCGGTGGTGTTCCTGCTTTATTTAATGCGTATTACATGCACCAGATGCATTTAATGTCAACCGTTATGGCGGACGTCTGGAGCTGTCTATACGGGCAAGATTCGCACAAGGTGCTTGAAGTGACAGAGAGCCTTGAGACATGGTATCGCCAGGCGACGGAGGTAAATGCAAAGTAATTTTCCGCATGTATGCTTTCCAGACTAACCAATGCTACAGGTTCTCGAGGCTGCTGCCCTTGCAGAGAAACCGCTTTTGCTGGCAAACGTTGCTATCTTAGTTGATTTCGGCTTGGAAACGCTGCATTATCATTATTATTACCTCTCAGTTTTGATCAGGGTATCTTATAAACAGTTACGGACCCAGTCTACCTATCCATCAATGCAATTACTACGCTTGCTGCCATCTCTTGGGGATAAGTCGACATATGTGAAGCAGCCATATTTTTGTCTCCTGTGGCAACAATTACACTGTCCTCTGGCTGCATTCGGTTCACTCTGGGGCGAAATTGTGATCAAAAGAGAATCCGACTCGCAACAGACCCAGCAATTTCTCGAGGCAATGGAGTGTCTACCACCATATTTACTAAAACTGGGCTCGCGAAATTCTCTAGCAATCAAGCTGGCGCGCATCGTCGAAAAGATTGTTCAAAACTCGCAATTAATTTTATCTGCCCAAGGTAATCACATCAATCTAAAGATCATATTTCTGAATTTGTTCTAACATATCCATCAGTTGAAGAGAATAATCAAACAGCAAGACCAGAAAATCCGACTAGCCCGGTACCTGATCGGCCACCATCTGGCACAGACGAGTCGAATCAACAGCACAATACATTAAACCTTGGTGCAGCAATTGAGACACCGGATACGGCAAGTGCTGAGAACGATGTCGATTGCCAACTAGATAGCCTATTTACATCGGACGATGGGTTTCTGAATGCCACGATTGACTGGTTTACATGGGCTAATGAAGATTTATCTGTCTTAGACGGACAAGTGGTATAAAGACAAATGTTAGGATTTCTCTGTCCTCCAGCGCGAATAATTTCATAAGAGATTATATAGAATCGTTCTTCATCCTTCGCCTGTATGGTATACCTAGCTATTACATTTTCTTCCTTCCCGGCTGGCTACCTTCCTAGCCTTTCTAGGCTCTCTGAGCCATGTAATCGTGGAATTTGGGAAGAAATTCCTCCATGAATGCGGAGTCAAATAATCCATCAAGCTTATTGATTTGTCCGCGCTCATTAAACCAAATAAACACAGCTTGTTCGTTGTTATATGGCCCGAAAGGAGTGTCGGCCTTGGTCATGGCGTGAATAGCGGCCTTGTTCTGAGCTGCATCATGCACAATTGTATTGATGGTGAGCTTACAAGTCGCACTAATTCGACTCCAAGCATTACCTCGAGCTCACAAATTCTATGCACGGCACTGGATTCGCTCTGGGATGTTGTAGATTATCATCCAAGGCAATCAATTCTCTCTTATCAGTCTTCTGAGGAACACCTTGTCCTGAGTTGAACGAAGCGTGGGCCAACATAAGAGAAGACAAAAATTTGGAATAGTCCTTGCGTAGATGACTTGGAGGATCTCGCGTGTCTTGACTTAGGGGAGGTTTGAACGTGACTTCCGTTTCATGATCACGTATAATAGTTGAGCAATTGATAAAGGGCTGCGTCATACTTGTGGTACTCGCTTTGATGCTGTTGTCATATTACTATTCAGCCCTGCCACCACATCGATTCAGGATTTACCACTATTAACTGTCTGACCATACAGAATTGTATGCCGCCGGGCGTATCTAGGCAGTAAGCGGATGGCTGGGTATAAATAGGGCTCAGTCTCCCTCGTTGAGATAGTTCTCTTCCTCGTAGTCAGTTTTCTGTCGATACAGGCAGGCACCCTTGGTTAGTCAATAAGATATCTTCGGCTTGGCCACCGTCACATTTAGCATCAAGTGACCAGCTACAGTGGGTATATCAATTCTACTACTACTACTAAATAAATTATCTTTGAATATTTATATGAAGCCATACCTACCTAGGCAGGTACTATCTGTTACTATATTTTTTGGTTGCACTGTAGACACTAAACTAACAACTCAATATCTTTGATTTCCGGATATTTGTCGCGTATCATTTCGAACTTCTGCGTGAGATTGATGGGTCCTAGATTCACAAACTTCGGGAATGAGAAGACGAAATGCTTGAGGAAGAGAATGTCATGGATGTATTGCACTGTGTCATCACCCAGTGCATGAGAGAGATGCAGGACAACATCCGTGATTGTATTGGCAATCTCGAGAAGCTTTTCCAATAAACCGGAACCGTGAATGCCTACTGATTCCTTGGGAATGGTCACCAGGAATTGGCGGAGCTGGTTCGACAGCTGCAAGGGGAAGGAAAGCGAGAGCAACATCGAGGGTTTTGCGGATGATGATAGCAGAATATTGGAGAGAGCCATCTGCCATGTCAAAGTGCGCAGCCAGTGTCGCGTGATAATCAGATCAGCCTGCCATATTAGAGGCAATCTCGACACCTCCGTATACCACTCGGGGTTATCCAGTTCCTGCTGCTTCGTCGCAACCCAGTTGGGCGTCACAGTGGAGCGATCTCCGAGCCAGAGATCAAGGAACTGTGAATCAACGATGCTGAAATTTTTGATGGTTTTATTAAAGCCCTCTTCCAACTCGGCGTCGATGGATGGGTCATGATCCGGGGGAGTCGACAAAGGTGGCAAACATGGAGGACGATAGTAGGTCAGAGCCGTGAAACGTTCATGGATGAAGCATTCCCAATAGGCGCGCTGTCGACGACATCTCTCTTTGTCTTCCAATTCTCGCATCGCCTCCTTTTCGTGGATGCGTAACATGTAGAGCAACGAGATGGCTTCCCGGAGGTACAAAAAGCCGAGGTCAAGTTTGCGCAATCCTATAAAACACATCTGCGTGAACACCGAGCGCATCACGGTTACAATGGAGGGCTTAGAGTTAAATTCAAAAGGACTCCGTAGCTCCAACGAGCGAGTCAGGAGCGTTGCGATCTGCTCGCTTGTCTCGGGAGCACGTTGCACCGGCTCACTACGCGTCAGGTTAAGCGTCACTGCCGCGAAGACATACACAAATGAGGCCATCTCGCGATGCGTATCCATTTGAGAAATCATTTCGCGGATCTCAGCTGCTGTCACCACGGGACTCATCGGATAGATGTATCGGTCGTATTCATCAAGGTATTCCAGAAAGAAGGTCGGGTTTGGATGCGAAGTGATCGTCCCATCTACAGTGAGTCGGGGCGCAAGGACATTTTTCAGTCGAGTCCCGCTTCTAGAAGCATTTAACTCCTTACATTCAGCAATTACTCGCCCTCGACCCACGGTCTTCTTTCGTGAACGTCCAGCCGGGCTAGCCGCGTAGGTGCAAGGAATCCCGGTGTGGGTGCATTGCTGGCAGCGCGGTTGACCGTTGCAGCGCACTTTGCGCCGCTTGCAGGGCTCGCATGCTTGTAAAGTGCGATGCATGTGATGGTGAGTCAATGGGTCGAAACGTGTTTCAGAGGTGGGATGAATGGAGAATTGCGGAGGAGGTGAGTCGAGGGGGAGGAGAGAATGTAAGTACCGGGGCCCCGCATCATCGACTTTGCCTTTTTTACGGAAGATGAACGCCACCAGACAAACCGTAAGTACAGCACTTTCGTGTTTATGGACGTATAAGTCATGAATAAAAAAGTATGATGATGATAGAGTTTTTGCTAACATTCACAATCATGTATGGCTATACATTTAGTAAAAGATAGAACGAGCATCCCCGCCCCTTCTCGGTGTATATTCTAATAGCAATCAACAGACCAGTGGCCTGTAACGAGACTCTGTGCTTCTAATGCTAGCTATGCTGAACCTGTATATACTCTATCCCAAGATGAACTCTTAAGTCAATATGAATCCTACATCGATAAGTACACCCGACCCTCGTACGCCTGCAGCTCATCCAGACTCCCCCCCTCGCTATTCTGGATGAGAAGCTTGTACTCCTTGCCTAGTCGACTGGCCAGATCGACTTTCTGTTTCTCGGATGTGAAGTTCAATGCAACAACCAGTTTCCTCTTTTCCTGTCCGACCTTCTCAAACATGAACACTGACTCGCCCTGAGGATCAGTGTCTTGGAACACTCCGCGGGCAAACACATCTGGATAGTTCCGTCGCACTCTTAGCATCTGTCTCCAGAATGCCAGTACCGATTGACCATCTAGATTCTGTCTCTTCACGTTCAGAGACTGATGGTTATCGTGTACACGCATCCACGGCGTGGCCTCTGGGGTGGTGAATCCGGCATTCGCCGTACCATCCCACTGCATCGGCAGCCGGGCGTGATCGCGCGCCAGATGTTGCAAAGCAAGCTTAGCCTTAGCTAGTGCCACTGGGTCGTCATTGGTTGTTTCGCGCACAAAACGATAATAGTTGGTACTTTCCACATCTTTGTACTCGGTCATCGGCCAAGATAGTGGAGCGTTCACCATTCCAATCTCCTGGCCTTGGTAAAGATATAAAGTTCCAGATAGGCTCGCCACGAACATGGACAGCATTTTTGCGCTTCTCGCCCACAGCTCCGGTGTTGCTTCGCTGCCCCAGCGTGAGACTGACCGCGCCTGATCGTGGTTCTCAAGAAAGGCCGTGCTCCAACCATCGGTTGTTCCATCCATCAGCCGCTGCGTGACAAGTGTGCGTTGTCGCAATTGTGGCAATTTCCAGTTGCGCGGCACCGTGGCATATTTTAGAGTCTGGCCGCCACCCAGGTCAACAATCTCAAATTGAAAGACCATGCTCAACTGCTTCTCCTTAGCTGAGACGTATCTTAGCACGTCCTCCACCTCAGGGCAGGCTGGAAGCTCTCCGACAGTCATAGCGTTATATTTGAGTAGAACTTGGCCCATCTCACGAATGTACTCGTGGATACGCGGGCCATTGCAAAATAGATGATGGGCCGGCTGCCATTCCAAGTTTGGATCACTCACAACAGCATCCGGAAAGCCTGGTGGTTTGCTATACATGTTGACTGTGTCGACACGGAAGCCGTCAATACCCTTACGCAACCAGAACTCCATCGCGGACTCGTATATGGCGGCGCGAGTGGCGGGATTCTCCCAATTAAGGTCGGGTTGCTGCGTCGCAAATAAATGCAAGTAGTACTCTTGTGTCTCCTCATCCCATTCCCACACACTGCCACCGAAGCAGCCACGCCAGTTGTTGGGGGGACGTCGGGTCCCGTCGGCATCATACTTGGCTGGCCGCCAGATATACCAATCACGCTTGGGACTATCTTTGGATGAACGTGACTCTTTAAACCACTCGTGTTCGTGCGAGGTGTGATTTATCACAAGATCAAGCAAGATTTTCATACCCCGCTCGTGGCAGGCCGCAATGAGGGCTTCTACGTCCTTCACGGTGCCGTAGGGGGGATAGACGGCCTCATAGTTGGAGATATCATAACCCATGTCATACTGTGGGCTGTCATACATGGGACACAACCAAATGGCATCAACACCTAGCGACTCAATGTAGTCCAGCTGGGAAAGAATACCGGGAATGTCACCAATTCCGTCACCGTTTGAGTCTTTGAAACTCGCCGGATAGATTTGGTAAACGGTGGCATTTTTCCACCACGACATGGTTGCTCCTGGATGTGCAGTCTATATCGATGCCGATGAAGAAGGTGAGGAGAAGATGAATATATCGACAGAACAGAAAAGAGGAGAAAAATGAGAAAATCAAGAGTACGAAGAAAAGAAAAGAGCAACTCACCTTTTTATCATGCCATATCCCATAGTAGCTACAAGGCCATTGGCCCAATGTCGGTCCGATATTACCGTGGACCCTCTCAGCGCCAACCTCCAATTGGCCATCGGGCTGAAAATGTTAGTCGCAGTACAGAGCATTGATTGGCCGATTCCTCGCAAATAAATCTGATTTGCTATTGGCTAAACAATATATGGGCCTCGAGTTAGACTAAAAGTTGGGGGAAAAGGCAATTAGGGTTACAAACCCAATGAGATTCAACACGGCGTCCGTCGGCAGCTCCAGCTCCCCGTGGGGAAATCTACTTGGGAATGCTTCTAGGCCGAACGTACGACGTGCCCCCGCGTCTCCAGGCGCCCCAATCTTCTTTCAGGATCCTCTGATTCGTCCAATGTCGGGCCGCGCGACATGTCATATGCCAGGTTGTTCAGGACCTAGACATCCTAAGAACCCTAAGTTGCCATCGACGCGGCTACGGCAGAAGACAGTTGTGCTGGCCGCACATACGCTGAGCTGGATCTGCTTTTTGAGCAAAAGGTTCCCGCACGCAAATTCAAAAGCGCAGTTGTCGATTCGTTTGCCGCGCATCCGCAATCGGAGGAGAAGATGAGTAAGATTGAGCACGTTGAAGTGACGGGGAAGATCTGATGTCCTGTTCTATAGGTAGTGCGTGGAATGTTGACTAGCGGTTGGCATAACAAGTATGTCGGTCAACTTACATTCATTTGATTGCGCTTCAGTAAAATATCTGATAGGCATTGGCGTTGACGTTCAGCGGGCAAGATTAGTACCGTATTTCATCGACCTAGATATTTTACTCTCCACAGTAAGCGGAAGCCCTGGTTAACTCTAGAGATCACATGGACACTCTTACAAATTCACTATAAGCAAATCCTGTCCACTCCTGAAATCTTCCGTATGGTTCCAGCGGACGAGCGTCCGTCGTATACCCAAAGGAGCACGGGGGTAGTTTATATGCAAAAAGATGCTTTATTTATGCATTAGACACCTAAGGCATCCTCAGCCAGCCTATATTCTACCATACAGTAGTATATTAACATTAAAACCTTTATACTAAGATATTAAATAAGCTACCTAGGTGCTTTAATTGACCAATTCTTCTTCACTATTCTGATAGAACACTTTACTACAAGTCTACAACAGGTTAGATTTCTTAATATTATCAGGCTTGCAACATACCTAGGTAACAGCTAACTTTCCTCGATAAACCAGGGACAAGCGGCAAAACCTAGTTACCCTCATTGACGCGAAGATCCTCTAACCGTAGTCTTTGGTAGAAATCCCGTCTTACAGGATTCTTCACTTGATCAACCAAGGCTCCACCATCATGCGAAGGATCTACTGCCACCCTGAATGGACGTTGCTTCTCTTCGGTGTCAACGACTTTGACAATCGCTGTCGCAACCTCACCAACATCCGCCCCCAGAGGCTCCATTCGCTTTAGCCCTTCCATCATTCTTTGAGGCACACCATTGTAAGGGCCTTCGAAATACTCCTTCTCAATCTTGACGTCGTCTCCTTTTCCCGCAGAGGAAAAATGATTTGTTCCCGATGTGTAAACACCAGGCGATACAATACAGGTTTGAATTCCCCATCTGCTTACCCTCCCCGCTGGTACTGGTAGATCCTACCCACAGCACGAGTCCACTGCCAGCACGACGCATGTATGGCAGAGCAGCCCGGTTGACGCGATGAGCACCAACTGCATTCACGTTGTAATAAGCGGACATCTGCTCTGGACTAAAGGACTCTGCGGGTCCATAGCACATGTGACCAGCATTATGGACAATAACGTCGAGTCGACCAGATTCGTTAACAACGTTGGCAATCGCCGCATTGACAGACGCAGTGTCTGTAACGTCCAGCTCAACAGTCCGCAGGTCGACCGTGTTTTCTGTAGCGAAGTCAGAAACGGCCTGCACTGCTTTGGCATTTTTCGTTGTTGTAGCCTGCATACTATAGACCAACGGAAGTCCTGGCGGTGCCCGGGCGTAGTCTCACATGTTCGAAACATTCGAGCGAAGGGATTTATGGCATCGCTAACCAATCTTGAGAGGAAGAAGAGATTATAAGGTTTTATCTAGATTGTAGCCATTGCTGAAGCTCGCAGCAGTTATTCATCCTAAATAAAACACCAAAACACTGATAAAAGCAATGTGCATTAGAAATTTTCACTACAATCTGGCCGGTTGTGGTTCTGAGGAGGCAATGCCATCCAGCCAGATTACTCGGGCTACGGCCACTTTGTTCCAGTACCCCGTCCCATCTTGAATATTTCCAAGGTTGGTCCTGTTTTTTTGTGTCCGGAGAAGGTGGTTGTTGGTTCGCTGGGCAGAACGATAAGCTAGGTATTATCCCTAAGTGGTGTACGAGGCATGATATACAACGGTGGAATTCTAATATTTAGGTATTATCTCACCCAGATTCCTTCTAAGGTGTGCATAACGATAATGAGTCAGGAGATTGCAGATTATGAACTCATGTGATATGTCCATCTTCAGGTTCGACGTGTATACTAAAGTTAGGCTAACAATCGATGATGATCAGGTAATGTTGGAAAGTTTCAATAGTAGCATTTACAGATAATTAAGTATGAGTTGCATAAAGCCATAAAAGCTACAACGGACATGACAAGCCCTTTGCATACAAGGAAACAATGCCACCCAGCCAGGATTTTTCTTGTCAACAGCGCGATGTTGTAATGCATGGAGCCCCGTACCACTTTACCTTAAGATCGTCCAGAGTATTTGAACGTGAGCGCGGCTGCCCTCCTGGAAATTCCAACAACTCTCGCAGGAATACAGTCCGCCATCTCAATTTAATACGATTCGAAGAAAAGAAGTCATTGGTAGGGTTCCTCGCAGGGCCCAAGCACGGATCTAGACAATTTTCAGGCATGTCTTTAAGCCCAAGGTACCCGAGTCGTTTGCGATCCCAGATACAGAGACCAAGGTAATCCGGAGGAAGCAACAATTGATCCTGTTCAAAAGATTCTGAAAAACAGTCATGATACCAATAAAGCCAGTACGATTCTCTGAGATAAAAATTCATCTTACTTATACAGAACCTGTTCTGGCCATCCTGATTAGCTCTGAGAGTCTCGACTGGCCTTGGTTCTTCGATTCTCCACTGTGAGTTCTCCTTAAAGATAGTTGAGAATGTCCATTTCTCAAGCCGGAGTCTCGAAGACTGACAACAACGGGCTGTAAATGGCGAAAACGAACACGAAGAATCAAGAGGGTATCCCAAGAAATCGCGAGTAGCGGCCAGTACACACTTCATCTCTTCAATCTCATGAGATACATAACGTTGATGTATATTGACGTAATATGGTCCGATACATGGATTAATAGATCTGATTGCTGTTCTGTATATAGAGAATTTCCAATCATCTCTGAGTGTTGCCAAGTCGGGACTGATTGCTTGAATATTCCAATAGACAAATAAATTCCAATATGCTCGTACGATTCGCCTCTTTTCAACCCAGGACGGAGCCCACCAGGCAGCAGCCTGAAAAAGGATATCAGTCCTGCACTGTTTAATAGGATAATGATATGTCTCCTTCTTATCAATAGATGAGATAGACCATATGACCTCATGGATATTCCGGAGCAGAGAGATGAAGGCTATATACTGAAGCACCTCTATACGATATGCCGTCAGTATCAGATATCGAGGACCCGGTGTACCTTTTAGGAACGCATAGGATGCCGGAGCCGTGGATAGTACATCTGTGGGTAGATCTTTGTATTTGTCGACCAAACCTTGGAGGCTAAGGTGCGATGATGACGCTAATGTGCCTAGGATAGCAATCATGCGTGCTAAATGCTTGAATTCTGGGATTGAGCGCTCTATCGCTGCATCCAAAATGGGCGCTGAGTCGATATTAAATGCTGCATTGGCACGCGCGGAAGCACAGACGAATTTGTATATTGTTGGGAGATTCTGCGCGTATCTAAGAATATTGATCAAGACTTCCAGTGGAAGACGATTGAATGAATCAACCATCATTGTCGTGGACTTGATATCAAGGCTCGGGATTGGGTTGATTGTATTAGAGGTCGAGCGCCTTCTCAAGTTGTCAATAAATGCCAGTCCGGTGGTTTGTAAGGATGTTGGTGCGAAACATTTCCCAATGAGGGCAATTTGATGGTGAATGAATGTATGAATCAATTAGGTAAAATGATGCATAGATAATATTGATTGCTAGGCTACACTCAAAGAATCACCATGACGACAACTACCGTCCCTTACCGTCCTCCACCGCCTGGTGCAACAACCCACGGTGCGGGGTTTAGTGCACTGGAGAAGAAGGAGAGATCTCTGAAATTTGCAAGACTCGACATACCTTGAGCAGATTAGCAGCAGGGACTGAGACGGTACGTAGTTAGTCCAGTTCGTTGGCTTATGATATTACGTAATACGCCTGGCTGTTAGGGTTAATAACCCTTGGCGCCAAGGATGCGGTCACATGATTGATAAAACATCATTGGTCCCGAGGCCTGATAGCACTTCCGAGCACGTGAGCAACTGCGTGATGCTGAACCAATCAGGTCAATACCTATACCGGGAGTCGCTCGCAAATCTCAGGCATATAGCTGAGTGTGATATCATCTGTAAGAATTGGGTTAGCAGTAACTCTAGTATTTTTACTATAATATTTCAAGATGCTATACTAAGTCTTTTAAAATATAGGCATGTATAGACTATAATTTAAAAAACTTATTCTAAATATATATAATTCTTAAGTAAGGCCTTAATATAAGTGATTATATATAATTACTAAATATAAAATTTAGTTTATATATACTTTTTATATACACTTTATATACTAAATATATACTAATTATATACTTTCTATATAGTGATTATCTAAAAAATAAATACTATATAAAAAAATATTAAGAATTAGCTGTATAATTTATCTAATAATATATATTCTATCCTTATAAGAGCTTAATAAGTATTAATATAGTTAGATTAAATAATCTCATTAATTTTAATACTTTAATTAAGATGTTAGTAATACTAGTAAATCTAAACTAGATATTAATAATAATAATAATATATAGAATATTAATAAATCTTTATAAGATAGA
>JAMAGB010000076.1:0-15460 GCA_023625975.1 Talaromyces sp. PYS2103
ATAAGATAGAGTTTTAAATAAAATTAATATAATTTATATACTTATTTAGCATATCTATTAATCTAAATTAGCTATATAAGTTGTTAAAAGAAGAATCTAGATCTATTAATAATTTTTTAGTAGTTTGTATATAGTAGGATATTATTTATAGATAGAAATAGAATAGAATGTTTAAATAGTTAAATATAAATAATATTATATATTCTATAAAACTCTCTTTAGCTATTTTAATAAAGAAGTATTTTTTAAATATTAAGCTAAATATTAATATTAGCTATAAAAGAAGCTAGAAATTTTCTATAATTAAATAATAGAAGTAAAATAATAGTATAATCTAGTAGTTTATATACTATATAATAAAAAGTAATAATAAAAAAACTAATAAATTTAAAAGAATCTAGAGTATTACTAGAATAAATAACTTATAATTAATTTAGAATGCTAGCTAGTAGGATTAATA
This sequence comes from Talaromyces sp. PYS2103, assembly GCA_023625975.1. NCBI lineage: Eukaryota > Fungi > Ascomycota > Eurotiomycetes > Eurotiales > Trichocomaceae > Talaromyces > Talaromyces sp. PYS2103. The sequence continues at coordinate 461 of JAMAGB010000076.1, forward strand.
GTTACTTCTTAAATAAAAAAAATTTTATAGAACTAGAATTTAATATTTATATAATATCTAGCTTTTATTAACTATATAATAGCTATGCTAAGTAAAACTTTTAAAATAGAGTATTAATATTAGATTATAGTAATTAATATAGATACTATATTTTATAATATAGAAGAAGATTAATCTATATATTAAGTAGCTTAGTCTCTTTACTAATCTATATTTAATAATAAAGACTCTTATTATTCTACTAAATAGTAGTAGGTTATTATTAAAAAGAAGATAGAAAATGTTTTATATAATATAATTAATTCTATCTGTATTATATTCTTAAAAGATTAATTAACAATCTATTTTATCTGTATTAGAAATCTTAATATTCCTCTAAAAATCTAGATTATAAAGTATATAATGCCTAGCTTACTAATCTAGTATTTTTTATAAAAATATATAAATCTATTATAGTCCTTTAATTAAGTTATATATTATATATATAATATAGCTTTAATATAGAATAAAATAGATCTTCTTAGTCATGCTAAGGATATCTATAATACTATTATTAAAGAACATATTTAGGAAAAGCTAGCTCTAGAATCTCAAAAAGTATATTAATAAGTACTATATAACTAGAATAGAAATTATCTTTATTAAACTTACTATCTTAGATGCCCTAAAGGGGTCTGAGAAATGTAATAGTAAAATGTCTATATTTTTTATAGTATAGTGCTGTCTAAATCTAGCAGTATGATGTGGAGTAAACTGCTTATAACTATATATATTCCTCTCTTTTCTACTTTGACCCTTGGGTTTTCCATGGTGCTAGTATTTTCGTTTCGATGATTGTAAGGGCTAGTAGCCAGGTTGTGTGATGCAGCTATACAATCATCTATCTTTGGTTTGGCCCCAATTACCTCAACGGAGTTGGACAAATCAGTACAGATTTGGAGGCACTTTTTTATACTGAAATACTGTTGCTCCCGCTGTTGAAATGTAGATGTATCTCGGTCAAGTTCTAGGTCCCTATTTTTGTTGAGACTATTAAGGTGGGCCTCAATGTCGGCTTTAGCAATTTTTATTAGGTCTTTGTGAGATTCGAGGCTGTTAATGGTAAGGGAGGATTGGAGGTGACTATCTCAGTATCCTATTAGTATAATATAAGAGATATATACGTTCAAGCCTTGTCACTAATGGCCTAGCTATCACTTACAGGTTTGCGTCAGTAAGGATAGCGTTGAAAGTTAACCTGTACAATGCTAATAACTCTCTAAAGTCATTGGTATTGCTGCCAAGATATCTTAGCCTAGCCCAGGCTCGGTGGCTGGAAATCCTATTATTGGAATTAGGTAAATATTCACAGATCTTTCCCTCAAACTCCTTACAAGTGGTGCCGCACCTTGATAAAGAGAAAGTAAGGGCAGATATTTTAATATTAGTAGCTAGACCAGATGTATGATTTAGTGCGCTCAAAGCCATGATCAAGCCCTGGAGTTCGGTTGAAAGGTCACGAGCAGCCTTCGGTTGCGACTGCAAACTCACGATTAACCTGTATAATGAAGTGCAAGAATTCAAGGCGAAAATGGAGGATAGCTCGCGATCCAGAAGTGGATGGTCTTCCATGATGGATTATTTGCTTGCCTGGTGAGGAATAGGTCTGATTTATGCAATAAATAAGAGGAAATTCTGTTAGTTTTGCTAATTGGGAGTGAAATGTCATCTCACTCGGGTGGGGTAGCCCTGTCTGCGTTAAATTATGTGACATATGTCACGTGATTGGTGGAGTTTCTGACAGAGACCCGTGTCGTATGACGTCACGATAACATTCTGGAGTATTGTCGTGACGTATTTCAAGGAATGCCTGCGTGTCAAGGCTATTAGGCATAAATATCAAAGAGCACTGTGTGATTAGACCTAAAACAGTCTGTCACTGTTGAAGTAGATTCAAAGGCATGAGTTTATTGTTATTGCTATTAACTCTATGTATGGCGTTCTACTACTGATCCTAGCAAAGACACCAATATAGGAGTTTTTAATCTTCTCTCTAGACACATGACCTTTAGTGGTAGAGCCTTTTATGCAGCCCCTTTTGACAATTGTGTCTGACTGATGATACTTTAGTCCGCTGATTAACTCCTTAGGAGAGATATGATGCAGTATAATTGCCATTACTATGGATTTATTATCGCTTTTTGGCGTTGATTTATGAGAAGTACATGAGATTCTGTACCTATGTTGATGAGATTGGGTTTAGTGATGATTCTGACAGTTTAGTAGCCTTCCTTATCAAAATAATAAGCACGCTAGATGATTTCTTAAGTATTAATATTGCTACTTGTAGGGACCATAGCTAGAATAATAATTTATAAGTTCTCTAGGTATAAATCTATTAGATTCTTAATAAGCTAGATATTATCTTTAACTTTAAATACTAAAATCTATTCTAATAAATCAATAACTATTAAATATAAATCTGTTTTGCCCACAAGTTCTAACTATAGAATATTAGTGGAGAAGACTAGGATATTAATTTCTATACTATACTCTTAAATATCTATTAATATTACAGCTGCTTTAATAATACTAAATAGCTCTATAAGCTCTTAGATCTAGTGGTGAATTATACTAAGCTAGATTTTATTCTTAACTATATAAGAAATATAAAATATAATTATAGCTATAGCATATTGTTTTTTTAAATTATAATAGAGAATAATCTTAGTTATAAACCTTATATAAAGATTATCTTATTAAGAGAAAAAGATCTTAATAATACTATCCAATACTAAGCTCTTTCTAGCTAATTGATCGTCATATATTATAAGCTATAAAAGAGTAATATAGTTATTAATTCTATTAATATAAAATATAATCTATCTAGTTAAGTCTTTTAAATATAAGTAGCTATTTATAATTAAAGTCTATCTCTAATTTACTTCTAGTTAAGAATTATTTAGTCTATTTCTATTATAGACTCTATTACTATTTACTATTATAATAGAGAATTAATTTAGGTTTATAGTCTATAAAAGACTAATCAGTAATAAAGAGAGAATCTGATCTTTTTATATTCTTAATCTAGAAGTATATTAGCAATAGCTTTAGCTTTAGACTCTAAAATTAAAAGACTTAATTAGATAGATTATATTTGCTAGTATAGAATTTATAACTAAATCACTCTACTGCTCTTATTAGAAATATAATCTAAGATAATCTTTTTAACTAATAATGATTATTTATAGGCTGAGTGATAATAAGAGATACTATAAGGAATAAGAGTAGCTACTGATAATCTAGATATTCCTTATATTTTTTATAGAAAAGAGTCAATCCCTTGTATTTGTTGAAAGTAGACAAGAATGTGAGATTGATCGTACTAGGAATATTGGCAATCATTATTTTTACTCTTATGGTTGTAATAAATAATCTATTAATGTGTAGATCATTTTTAGCTGCTATTCTGAAGGCGTAGTTGCTTGTTGACTATTTTGTAAAGTTTGATATGAATGGTAGGATAATAATAGTTGTAGTTTAGAGTGTATGGATGCTATATGATTATATAGTGTGCTTTGGCCCTGACTGAGAATGGCCTTTCTGGATACTGGCTGATGATTTAGTTTCTAGTGTTAATGTATGATTGGCTTAGGTGGTGATTGCTAGTTGTAGGGAAATAAGTAAGCACTATAGCTAGGATCTATGGAATATTATTTAAGATTAGAGAATCTAAGTGACTCTGTGCTAAGGTTAATACTAATATAAGATATTATGGACCTTCTTAGTCATGCTGAGGATACCCATGAAACTGTTATTAGAAAATGTATTTAGAAAAAGCTAGATCTAGAATATTGATATGACCAGAGATGATATGAGAAGCCTATATGTATATATAATTAAAAAAGATATTAAGATATTATTGACTTGTTATATTATAATTTATATTTATAAGTCTCTTCTAATATAAGAATAATTTAAGGTAGTAATTATGCATACTATGGAGTCTCTATTATATGAAATGTTTTCTATATATTAATTGTAAAATCAACTTGATCTTGTAAGATCACTAAATCTACTGGGATGGTATGGAAGGGAATTTAGTATTCTTTAAGGATCTGGAGAAATATGAGATGTGTATTTTTCTACTCTTCCTGGGAGGTTATTAACTGTATACTATTGTTCTTAAACCACTCTGTTTATAGTGGATAAATAATAACTAGTGATTTTCTTATTTTATCTCTTAGTACTAGCCACTGAAAAGACGCTTTAAGTAGTTCTTAGGAATAAGCTGGCCTATACTGAATCTTATAGATAATAGAATTGACTCTTAATCTATTGGATAGAATAGTAGTATTTAAGCCCTTTGTTTCCTTGATATATTGTGTGGTGAGTATAAGCTATTATAATTTTAATGCTTTTTATGGACTGCTTATTATGTCCTCCTGCGTAAAATAGTATTGATGTAGTATATTTTGAGCTATCTTAATTATAGGCATAAGTGGTAGTGAGGGATATTTATGCTCTATAAAATCTTATAAGGCTGTCATGAGGGTCATCTTGCCTATACATTGTGCACCTATAATATAGATTAAGATTGCTGGAGATATTTTTAAGAAGTGGGAGTTAATTTTGGTTTTAGAAAGATGGAATATGTTGGTTGTGTGTTTTGTAAGGAATAAACTTGGAAGATGAAATAAATATGCTGTCTGCTCTGAGTCCTGTAGAGATATATATATGTTAGTGAATATAATATGACTTATTCACTTGGATGGTATTGCTTATGTAAGCTACAATATGAGTCTTGAATTAACTTGTAGGTAGGTGAATAAAGCTGGATAGTCTTGATAAGAAGTGGGGAGGCTATTGAGTATTGATTGTGATAGTACTAGCCCTTAGTATTATTATGATTAATCTGCTTAGATTTTTTTTTCTTTTTTAAAAATAAAAAGCTTCTTAGCTAGGTTGTAAGATTTATTATGGCTTATTAGAGATAGAGCATCTTTTTGTGTATTCTTTAGTTAGAATTTTGCTAAGAAGAGTTGAAATGGTTCTATAATGTTAATAATCTGCCTGATATAAAAACTATTAATTTGGGCTGATGGATTAAATTAATAAGTCTTGTTTTATTGCTAGAGATTTAAAAACTTGAGTTTAAATATATTAAAGTAGAGTAGAATTGAGTAATAACTAGCTAACTGCTAGACTACTTGATCTATTTTTCTTTCCTGGATTTCTATTTTGGGTAGATTGTTGAAGGGCAGTGGCAGAAGTGTACTAATAAGGAAATGGCAGACTATGTTGTGAAATTACTGAAGCATGGCATCATTTTGAATGGATTGCTGTATAGCTTTTATGGACATAGCAACAGCCAATTGAAATCTCGATCTTGCTATTTGCTCCGTGGACCGAAGGACATGGTTACGGAGATAGTAGAGTCTCTAGGGGACTTCTCCAAAATCAAAACTGTCGCAAAGAAAGTCAAACGAATTGGACTTCTCTTTTCGTCATGTAATGCCGTCATTCAGGTTCCGGATCACAGGTACGAAGATATCGACGATATCGAAGCGTCAGGATATAATTTCACGGATGGTTGTGGGATGATAGGAACGTCCACCGCTAGAAATCTTTCTCGAAAATTGTCAGTCATAATTTATAATAAACGTTATCACCCTTCAGTTTTCCAAATTCGGTTTAAAGGATACAAGGGTGTCGTGTCAGAGGAACCTCGAATGCGCAAAGGGTGCTGGTTTCAGTTTCGATCTTCAATGCGCAAGTTTACGGGAACCTCAGATCAATCATTTGCTGTTGTTGAGTACTCTCAAGTAGGTCATTTTCCATGGTTTTTTCTAGGTTACTGTTTCTAAGTTGACATACTTAGCCTTACACTTATGGGTATCTCAATGATGATATTGTGCTGCTTCTGCATGCTCTCGGTATCTCAACAAGTGTGTTCCTCAGAAAGCAACAGGAACACCTTCACATGCTACGGAACAGCCTTTCAGACCCTTCAACGGCCTTTATGTTGTTATGTTCATTAGGCCGGTTAGACCTGGTAGAGAGGCTGGTTTTGAGTGGCCTTGAGACGATAACGAGCTCGCTCCATGGTCTTGTCAGCAGGGAGTATACCAAGATGTTAAACAAAAAGGGAGAGAAGAAATGCCGAATCCTTGTTCCTAATTCCCGGCTGCTGTTTGGTATATGTGATTCCCGTGCGATCCTCGAGGAAGGCGAGTGCTTTTTGCGCATTACCGAGGAGACAAGTGGGGGGCTACCTCACACAATACATAACTGTGAGGTGCTTGTGACGAGGAATCCTTGTCTACACCCCGGCGATTTGCGTAAACTCAAAGCGGTCAACAGACCTGAGCTTGCCCACTTGAAGGATTGCATCGTGTTCGCTGTTAAAGGTGAGAGACCAACTGTAGACCAGATGTCTGGGGGAGATCTGGATGGTGATAAATGTAAGCTTTTGCTTCTTTTATAACCAGCCTTTCGTCACAAATTCTGAACAAGATTACTAGTTTTTGTCTGTTGGGATCCAGACCTCGTCCCATCAATCATCTCCGAAGCCGCTGAATATCCTCCGGGGCCAACTCCATTATCTTTCAGCCCTATCAGAGTAGACGATTGGATTGAGTACTTTGCACGATATACCAGTGCTAACTTAGGCCGTGTCAAGAAGTTGTTTCTAGAGTGGGCAATTCACAAGGGCGCGTTGAGCCGGGAGTGTCAGGAGCTCAATCGGCTGCACTCACTCTGCGTTGATGGGAATCGCATCTCCATCCCAGACAGATTAATCGCCTTGCCCCCAAAAGACATCGGGCTTAGTGAACGTTTTATCTTGAACGTGCTTCACAACGAAGCTGCAAAGAATGCCCAAATCAAGCTATCAGTACCAACCGTCACGACCGGATTGGATTCACGGGATATCATTGAGACAATACTGTGTCAACCGCGGACATGCTCTGAATTCTCGATGATTTGTTTAGCCCATGACTGGTGTCACAAGTCCGGCCAGGCACGAATCTGTGACCTCCTCCCGTACTTCGATCTTTCCGCAATAACATCCGAACAACTACATTGGCTACTTCAGGTGTTACCCCCTTCGATTGGATATCCCTCCCTAGTGATGAACCGTCTCCTCAGTTCAGACATTCTCGCCCCTGAGGAACTGTCCCCTTTCAACCTGGATCTCCCTGGCATCCGGTGGAAGTGCATTTTCTCCGCCAATGACCGCATGGCGAATCTCTTTGAGGTCTTCGAACGATCATTTTCGCAGTTCCATCGAAAGTTGTTGGTGTTAAAAATTCATAACCGATTAACAGTTGCCATCTATATCCCACAGCAGATTTACCCCGAGGAAGAAGCCCCAGTTGGGAGAACAGTTAGAGTCATTGCATTCCCTCATACACAAGAAAGAGATAACCGACATGGGTGCATTCACACTACAAAAGCCACTTACCGTTTATATTACGATCACAATACATTTCAACTATATGAAGTCGCGCGAAGCAACACATTTATTTGGATTGGCCGACCAGGTAAAAATGATGTCTCGTATAGGAGTGTGAAAGGGACTGCCAATCGCGCTCGGGAGCGGCAAAGGAGCATTGTTGCTGGTATAAACCATGATTGGGTTACTAGCATTGCATTAAATCGGTTTAGTCAACATGTTAGGACCCAGATTGGTAGAGTATATCGGGATGGTATTGCTGGTGCAGTGAGTGGTCGACCACGTTGTATTGGGCCCTTGAGGAATATCAAACTTACCACCGCGCAGGAACTTTACGTTATTAGTAATACCGATCTAGAGTCATTCCGGAATTTGGATATGTGGATGCAGAGTATTGATACAATGGAGGTCATCCCATTGTTTGAGAGAGTTCCTCCTCCACTCACCATTCCTCAGCTGTCGAAGGCGGATTTGTCCTCGTACTCAAAGGAGGTTCGCAGTCTCTTTGAGACGGGTGACATATCTGCACTAGACCAGCCCCAATTACAATCAAACATTACGAGTGTGTTACAAATTTGCTTTGAACATGGGGAAAGTAGCTTACCTGCGAAGATATATGAGCACTATCTACAATCTTCTCAGGCAATAGCGGCATGGTTAGTTCCGGAAGAGCTACTCGAGGCTCTGATACTGGGTCTAGTGTATACACCCGGAAATGTTGTCTTCTTCGCGCGGCTCTCTCCATGGAAGGAGCACTTCTGTGATACACTGTATCGATCACTGAGAGCGAAGGGGTTACGTCTGTTGAAGGCAACCATTCAAGCAGCCAATACGATCGGGGCATTTGCAATGGAGGCTATAAGGATTATTCTTCGTGATATGGATTCATTACCTCTGGAGTCTCTTCAAGAAATAGTTGAGCACATCTGCCTTCTGTCTAGATCTCCACCTCAGGTGCTTGATATTTACCTCGACACGCTTGAAAGCGAAGGCGAGCGGCTCCTCGATGAATGTGAAGCAGCAAAAAAATATTTTATGCGGAATATGATTTCTCTCGCAATTGAGCATTGTGAAGAGGCGGCGGAGTCAACCTCTCGTAAAGATGACTTGTGGGCCTTTGAGGCATATATTCCCTCTGTGCCTGTTGTCCTAACTAGCTATCGTCGTCTGGATGCACCGCTTCTAGCACGTTTGGCAGCTGGAGACCATGTACGATTCGAACTAGCAAAATATCCAGAAAATGTTTTTTGGACAGAGAAACCGACTTTTGACGCGATCATCAAATCCTCCCAGCGAGGCTTAGTGGAATTTCGTTGTCTAACATGCCCTCCGGCCTACAATGCATCAGCTCGATGGCATTTGAAGCATTGCGGCTCTTTTGTCACATCAAAAGCCATGTTTGACTCCCTTGTCGCATTGGTACAACATAAAGCGGGGACATGTGCATTATATCCCCTCCTGGTAGAAAACAAAGCCTTGCAGAATTCATTGCCTGAAGGAGTCGCCTATGAAGGTCATGAGAGCCTCAATGAATGCCAGAACCAGGCAGTAGAATGCTCGCTTACATCTCCGTTAACGTGTATCTGGGGACCCCCTGGAACGGGTAAAACGCAAACAGTAGCCACCCTTCTTCAGGAGCTTTTGTGGAGGAGACCGGAGGATCGCTTGCTTGTTACGGCTCCAACTCACAATGCTGTAGACAATATCTTAAAACGCTATCTGCGAGTAGTTGGAATGACCGGCACCATGCCTCTCAGGGTGACTACTAATGTGAGTTCTCCCATTGTATGGTGTGTTGGATAGCTTGAACGATGAGAAAGACTAACACCAACATTCCGGTCTATATAGATTCGAAAGGTAGATTCAAGTCTCTTAAAGTATACTTGCGATGGAATGGAACGAATCGAGATTGGCGAAAGCTCTGCCTCTAGGAGCCAGGCAGTGAAACGCATCCAACAGGCCCGTCTGATATTCACGACCTGTGCTGGAGCTGGATTAGGCCTCTTACGCAACGAAGCATTTCAGATAGTCATAATTGACGAAGCCTCTCAACAAACAGAGCCACTGTCGCTTATCCCATTGACGAAAGGTTGCCAAAAAGCAATCCTAGTTGGGGATCACGTCCAGCTCCGTGCTACTGTCCGCAAATATGCAAAGACACTGGATTTCGATATTTCTCTATTTGAGCGTTTGTATACAAATGGAAATATCCCCGGAGGCCAGCTTCGTCGAGTAATGTTGGATATCCAATATCGAATGCACTCACAGATATGCGAATTTCCCTCCCTGGAATTTTACGGAGGAAAGCTAAAGGCAGACGTTTCCTGTGAGCGAAACTCCCTTCCGGAGCACACCTTTCCATGGCCGAAAATCTCGTCATCCACAGGAGATTTGGCACGATGTGTGTTTGTTCCTTGTTCTGGAGAGGAGGACGTTGGGCACCAATCAAAAGGAAATCCTACTCAGGCGCAGCTCTGCAAGGAAGTTTATCGCTTAGTAGCTAGCGATTCGGCATCTATCGTTATTCTCACGCCGTACACGAGACAAGTTAAGATGCTAAAAGATTGCTTACCTAGCTCCGCTACTGTTTCCAGTATCGATGGATTCCAAGGCCAGGAAGCTGATATTATTATTTATGTCACCGTTAGATGCAACCCACACGGAGACATAGGATTTTTGAATGACTTGAGGCGGCTTAATGTCGTACTAACTCGAGCTCGGACTGGTTTGATAGTTATTGGGTCTCTCCGGACACTAACAAATGCTGTTTATCCTACCACAAAAGGAAAAGACGCCGTGGATGAGCAGCTCGACCCTCTCGCTTTTGAATCTCGAAATGTTGACGCCGGTGGTGGCCCTGTTTGGAAGCGGCTAATACAGTCTCTGCACCAGGTAGATGTACATTTGCCTTCTAAGTAACTGTCCCAATGACTGGCTGATCATCGGGTCATTTTCCATTTCCAGGCAGAGAGTAAGATATGCTTTTTGTCGAAGAAGGCTTTTTGAAGCAGGTTCTCACAGATTCTCTCAAACTCGCTCCCTGAGCTATCCCCTGGATCATCAGAATAACCATCTTGCATTTCCTCGGACAGCCGCCACTCTAGAGCGGTTGTTGCTTTCTGTTGACCATTTGGTAATGTCTGATATAAGTGGCGGCTTAGTGATAACGGTGATTGCGGTTCAGCGCAAGCAATTATATAGCGCAGCCTGGCCCTGGCTGAGAACGGCCCCTGAAGACACTCGCCAATGAGTCAGTTCCCAGGGTTAATACATGATTGGCTTAGACACTGATCTCCACTCCCAGGGCGAACTGTGCCATGCAGGAACTGAGTTAGCTGGTGGGGCTCTCTATCCAGAGATATGACTACAGAGTAAGCTTTGAGTTTCGCATGGATACCTTTCCTAGCATCGTTTGAAACCCAACTGCGAGATTATTAAAATCAAGTAGCTATTGTTTGAAATCAAATCTAGTCGATGACTGGCAGTTATTGAATATAGTAGTTGTCATTCAGGCGTATGGATATTCCACGCGGTTATACAGCGTGGATGACTGTCACTGGCTGATGACTTAGAATCCAGGGTCAATGCAGATGTAGGTCTTACAGAACAATTTAAAGAAATAATACAATTGCAACTAGTAGAATTAGGATTAGTATATAAAATAGAGTTAATCTAATAAAATAAAGCATCTTAAGTAGGCTGGACTGGCTAAATATATATAATCTTAAATTAATAATAATATAGCTTCTCTTTATAGTGTTAATTTTTTTATAAGATTCTTTCTTACTTGTATAATTTCTTTTTTATAATATTATATTTTATTATAATTTTTATAAAAGGCCCAAAAGTCCATAAAAATCATAAATCCTAGAATAACTTTTTTTTTATATTAATTAGATAGAATATAATTTTTAAAAATAGATACTAAGACTGTTATATTATAGATTTATATACAGACTTCTCAGCTTTCATATTAATAGCTTTAAGCTCTAGATAGTCTTTTATTATTTAATCTAGACTATAAACTATAGAAGACTAAAGATTAAATTCTACTAGATAATTATCCTATTTTAATTTATTCTAGAATCTAATAGACTCTAGAAGAATTTCTTATAATTTATTCTTAAAAGCCCTATATTCTTTAGCAGGAATTAACTATTAAAAAACTCCTATAATTCCTATTTCTTTTATATAAATATCCTATAAATTTTAGATTTTAAGACCTTTAAAACTAAAGAAGTATTATAAGCTTTCTATATAATAATCTTTTCTAGTAAATATCTAAGTAATTTATAATAATATAGCTATAATCTTAGGTAAAAGAGGCTTAATAATAATATAAAATAGCTACTAAAAGAGTTTATAAATTATATAGATTATTATATATTAAATATTATAAATATAAAGAAACTTAAATATTATAGATATAAATAAAGAAATAGTTCTAAGAATATTACTTATATAATAGAATTCTTTTTATATCTCTTTAATATTTTTCTAATATTCAGTTATAAGCTTATAAAATAAAGATAATAATTAACTTACTAATTTATTATCTAATAGTAAATTTAATAAGAAATATTATACTATAACTTAAATCTTTTTATATATTCTTAAAAGCCTTTCTTCACTATTTAAGTATTAAGAGATATAAATATAATAAATAAATATAATATACTAGTACTCAAGAGATAAACTCTAGATAGAATATTTTAATTTTAGCTTATTAACTTACCTCTCTAAAGTATTAGAATTTTAAATATATAATTTAAGAATCTTTTTAATCTAGATCTTTTTTTTATTTAAAATATCTATTTTCTTATTAAGCTTCATATTTTTTCTTTTTAATTATTTAAATTATAAAGTATTTATTTTAATAAGTTTATTTCTTTCTTTTTTAAGTTTTTTTTTAAATTTTTTCTTTTATTATTATATAAAGCTTATTTATTTTATTTTTTCTTATTTTATTTATTTTTTTAATATCTTTTAATTATCCTTAAAATAAGCTTTCTAATATTCTAATTCTATTTAATGTCTAGAAGCTTTCTTTATCTCTATCTCTAGGCTTTAAATTTCTTTATTATTAAAACACTTTAACTCCCTAATAGTTATAATAAGAGATCTAATTTTCTAGTCTTTCTTCTAAAAACTAGCTAGTATATACTTAATTTCTCTAATATTATTATTATATAATAATAAGAATTATATTAAGTTAATTATATAAGAGATAGATTTTTAGAATAATTTTATAATATTACTAATATTAGTTTATTTATTACTATTTAAAAATGCTACTTTTTAAGTATAAAATTAAGCTAGTTTTCTCTAATTCTATCTAAATAATCACAAAGAGGTCTTAAGTTAGATTAATTTATAATATTTAATAAAGAATAAAGCATTATCTAGAAGTTAATAAAGCTATATAAGTAACTATTTATTATAATCAGTCTCTTAGTGATATTAGCTAATAAAGACTTTCTAATCTTATTAGTTATAGATAATATTCTCTAAGTAATAAAGAGCTATAATTAGATTATATATAATTTAAAGATATTAAATCTCTTTAATTAAAGAGGAGATGTATATATTTTAGTCTTATTTTCTAAGGAAAAAATTATATAGGCTTTTAGATAAGACTAGCTATAATATATATTATAATAAGATTTAATCTTACTACTTATCTTATCTTAAGATTATGCTTTATAGACAAGACTAAACTTTAAAAAACTAGAAACCTATTAAAGCTATTATTTATAAATTAATACCCTACTCTTTATTTAATATTATTATTTAAAAATCAACAAAAGTTATATTGATAATAAATGATTTTATATTTATAAAATCTTATAGGGGTAATAGATATATCTATTATAATAACTATATAGCTTGCTTTATTAATACTAATATTAACTTATATAATTTTATATATATATCCTTTCAATAAATAGAAATATAAAAAAAAGACATTCTAACTATTATTTAAATAACTTTAGAAAATACTATATTAATTCTAGTTAAGTAATATAATTATATAATAAATAAAATTAATTATAATATAAGTATTTTCTAGCTATTTAAGATTTTAGAATTTTCTTAATAATAGAACTAAATAGTTACTATAAACCTAAAACCTACTATATAATGTCTTAAAGATATTATTTAATTATATCTTAGAATGCAATCTTAATGGTTGTTTTATATTATATTTAATTATTCTAAGTTAGATTCTAAATAAGTATAGTTATTAAGATCTAGATTATATATAGATAATAAATATTTATAGGATTAATTTATAAAGAGTAACTATATTATATTCTATCTAGAACTACCTAAATAAAAATAACTATAAGTAAACTAAGGCAATTAGTATATATATAAGTTTGATTTTAATAAGATCTTAATTGGGTGTCTAATTTTATCACTAATAAAAGATCAGCCAGGTATTTATTTTAAGATATTTTATTACTAGTGTATTGTAGTAAGAAATCTTATATATATAAAGATTAATAAGGCTGCTAGAAAATAACAAAGCTAACTTGACTGACAGAGAGTTACAGGCTATTGTTAGCACTCAGTATAATTAAAAGATTATATGGTTAATAGCAGGTTTTAGTATTTAAACTTTAAAGTTATTTATATCTTTATATATTCTTATCTCAGTCAAAGATAGTAGAGTATATTTTCAATATTTATTAAATAATAGGATCAGAAGAAGTCTCTAAAGCATTATATTATTTAAGCTTTAATAAAAATTAATTTTACAGAAATAGGATGTCTATTTAATAGGCTAATTAGTTAAAACACATCTTATACTATGATATTCTTAAAAATATTAACACTAGATAGCTCAGACCAGATATTCAGCAGTTTAGAAATTAAGAAAGGTATATATTTATACAGCTACTATTCTAGTGATTCTTAAAAATAATTAATTAAAAGCTATAAGTTTATAAACAGAAGTTTAGCGCTATAAGCCATCTATAAGCGCTATAGTCTGATATACTAATAACAACCTTTATTAATATACAATTATAACTAATTATTAGAACACATAAATTATTTATAGAGAACTTATATACTATATAATTCTAATCTTAAATTAATACATTCCTTTTCTAATCACTTTATAGTAATTGATCAATATCTGCTTTAAAATCAAGAGTATTTATTTATAAAATTATAGTTTTTAATTAATCTAGATAAAGTGCTATACTAGATTAGAATAATATTTTTATAATAATCTCTAGTATAGTATTTTAGATAATAATATAATAACTAAATAAAATATTTTTTAAAGCTATAAAAAATACTATATATTTTATTTTAACTTAAAAATTTCTTATTAGTTTTAGCTTTATTAATATATTATTATATAAATATAATTCTATCTCACTATATTATATTTAAATCTAAAAATTATAATAAAGTCTAAGAAAAACCTTTAAATAAATTATATAGAAGATATATTCTTATTATTATTATTATATTCTATTCTAGAAAAGCTAAGAAGTAATCTATTAAATATTTAATTAAATTCTTAAAATTAAATATATATACTCTTCTTT
>JAMAGB010000077.1:0-14538 GCA_023625975.1 Talaromyces sp. PYS2103
AAATACTATAATAATACTATAATATAGTATAAATAAATTCTCTAAAATTATAATTATATATATAATTAATCTAGTAACAAGAGGGGTGCTGCGCGATGCTTATATCTTTAAGTAAATATTTAGCCCTATTTAAAATCTTAACCACCTATCAAATTAGAATTGTTTATTTCCTTATATAATATAGTAATCAATTAGAATTAGTAATATAGCTTAAAAACTATCTTATTAGCTAGCTTAATATCTAGGTTAATATCTAGCTTCTTAGTTAGCTTATTAGCTAGCTAGATAGCCAGCTAGATAGTTAGCTTAATAGCTAGCTTGACAGCCAGCTTAATAGCCATCTAGATAGCTAGCTTTATAAGCTAGCTTAATATCAAGCTTACCAGCCAGCTTGATAGCTAGCTTGATATCTAGCTTTATAAGCCAGCTTGGATGGCCAGCTTTGTCAGCCAGCTAGATAGCCAGCTAGATAGCCAGCTTAATATCTAGCTTGCTAGCCACCTTGATAGCTAGCTTCATAAGCTAGCTTAACAGCTAGCTTTGTTAGCCAGCTTGATATCTAGCTTAACAGCTAGATGGATAGCCAGCTTAACAGCCAGCTTAACAGCTAGCTTGATATCTAGCTTTCCAGCTAGCTTTATTAGGCAGCTTAGATAGCCAGCTTGATATCTAGCTTACCAGCCAGCTTGATATCTAGCTTTATAAGCCAGCTTGATAGCCAGCTTAATATCTAGATTTATTAAGTAGCTTAGACAGCCAACTTAACAGCCACAGCTAGCTTAATAGTCAGCTTGATAGCCAGCTTATTAGCTAGCTTGTTAGCCAGCTTGTTGTCCAGCTGGATAGCTAGCTTCGTCAGCCAGCTTAGATATCTAGCTTCCCAGCCAGCTTGCTAGCTAGCTTGATAGTTAGCTTGATATCTAGCTTCCCAGCCAGCTTCATCAGGCAGCTTGAATAGCTAGCTTCATCAGGCAGTCCATCAGCTAGCTTGATATTTAGCTTACCAGCTAGCTTGATATCTAGCTTTGTAAGCCAGCTTGATAGCCAGCTTGATATCTAGGTTCATCAAGCAGCTTAGACAGCCAGCTTAACAGCTACAGCCAGCTTGATATCCAGCTTCCCAGCCAGCCCGTCAGTCAGCTTGATAGCCAGCTTCGTCAGCCAGCTAGATAGCCAGCTTAGATAGCTAGCTTAGATAGCTAGCTTAGATAGCTAGCTTAGATAGCTAGCTTAGATAGCTAGCTTGATAGCCAGCTTTGTCAGGCAGCTTATCAGCCAGCTAGATAGCCAGCTCATCAGCTAGCTTAATAGCCAGCTTTGTTAGCCAGCTTGTTGGCCAGCTTTGTAAGGTAGCTTAATAGCTAGCTTCCCAGCCAGCCTGTCAGCTAGCTTGATAGCCAGCTTGACAGCCAGCTTGATAACTAGCTTGTTGGCCAGCTTTATAAGGCAGCTTCGTCAGCTAGTTAGATAGCCAGCTCATCAGCCAGCTTATTAGCTAGTTTTGTAAGACAGCTTCGTCAGCTAGCTTGTCAGCCAGCTTGATAGCCAGCTTCATCAGCCAGCTTCATTAGCCAGCTTCATCAGGCAGCTTCATCAGGCAGCCCGTCAGCTAGCTTGTTAGCAAGCTTATTGGCTAGCTTCGTCAGGCAGCTTCATTAGGCAGCCCGTCAGTCAGCTTAATAGCCAGCTTGTCAGCCAGCTTAGTTAGCTAGCTTAGTTAGCCAGCTTTATCAAGCAGCTAGATAGCCAGCTTGTCAGCTAGATTAATAGCCAGCTTGGTTAGCCAGCTTGTTAGCCAGCTTAATAGCTAGCTTATCAGCCAGCTTGGTTAGCCAGCTTTATCAGATAGCTTTGTCAGCTAGCTTGATATCTAGCTTGCCAGCCAGCTTAATAGCCAGCTTCATCAGCCAGCTTAAATAGTTAGCCCTACTTTAAAAATCTTGATAGGATGCGGCCCTAAGTTAGCTTCCGCAGCTGCTTACCCAATCAGATCTATTGATTCCTTTCTATAATCTAATAACCAATTAAAATATATAACACAGTAAAAAGTTAGCCCCATATCTAGAATTTTGATAGAGTATAGGTCCAAATTAGCTCCCGCAACTGCTTATCTAATTAGATTTACTTATTATACTACAGTTAGTACTACAGCCAATCACAGCACGAATAAAACTGCACTAAAATACATTTACATTGGAAGTTTATATATTGATTTAGATTATTTAATTTATTTTAAGTATATTAAGAAGGCCATAAGAATCTAATAAATTTAATATATAAAACTAAAACTTTAGTAAAGTATTAAGATCTTTAAATATTTCTTATTTATAACTATTTAATATAACTCTAGCTATTTTTTAATAAAGAGTAATATAATTTAATATAACTATAATAATAAATAATAAAAATATAAAAATATAAAAAAAAATTAATAGCTTTATTATAATTATAATTAAAAAATCTAAAGATAGATTATAGTAATTATTAGTTATATTATTAAATAAAATAATTATAAACTTCTTTATATAGATAAAAAAAGAATAAATAAATAGTAATAATTATTTCTAGTTTTTAATCTATTAAGAATAGTATACTAATAAATAATCTAATTTTATAATTAAATATTTAATATTTAATATTAAATACTATAATAATACTATAATATAGTATAAATAAATTCTCTAAAATTATAATTATATATATAATTAATCTAGTAATAAGAGAGGTGCTATGCGGTGTCTATATCTTTAAATAAATATTTAGCCCTATTTAAAATCTTAACTACCTATCAAATTAGAATTATTTATTCTTTTATATAATATAGTAACCAATCAGAATCAGTAATATAGCTTAAAAACTATCTTATTAGCCAGCTTGATATCTAGGTTGATATCTAGCTTCTTAATCAGTCTATCAGCCAGCTGGATAGCCAGCTGGATAGCTAGCTTAATAGCTAGCTTAACAGCCATCTAGATAGCTAGCTTTATAAGCTAGCTTGATATCAAGCTTACCAGCTAGCTTAATAGCCAGCTTAATATCTAGCTTTGTAAGTTAGCTTGAATAGCTAGCTTAATATCTAGCTTGCTAGCCATCTTAATAGCTAGCTTTATAAGCTAGCTTAACAGCCAGCTTTGTTAGCCAGCTTGATATCTAGCTTGACAGCCAGATGGATAGCTAGCTTGAATAGCCAGCTTTATCAGTTAGCTTGATATCTAGCTTATTAGTCAGCTTAATATCTAGCTTAATAACTAGCTTGATATCTAGTTTAACAGCCAGATAGATAGCCAGCTTAACAGCCAGCTTGATATCTAGCTTCCCAGCCAGCTTCGTCAGGCAGCTTAGATAGCCAGCTTGATATCTAGCTTGCCAGCCAGCTTAATATCTAGCTTTGTAAGCCAGCTTAATAGCCAGCTTAATATCTAGATTCATCAAGCAGCTTAGACAGCCAGCTTGACAGCCACAGCCAGCTTAATAGCCAGCTTAATAGCCAGCTTGTTAGCCAGCTTATTAACCAGCTTATTATCCAGTTAAATAGCCAGCTTCGTCAGCTAGTTTAGATATCTAGCTTCCCAGGCAGCTTGCCAGCTAGCTTAATAGCCAGCTTAATATCTAGCTTCCCAGCTAGCTTTGTCAGGCAGCTTGGATAGCTAGCTTGCCAGCCAGCTTGATATCTAGCTTTGTAAGCTAGCTTGATAGCCAGCTTGATATCTAGGTTTGTTAAGCAGCTTGGACAGCCAGTTTGACAGCTATAGCCAGCTTAATATCCAGCTTCCCAGTCAGCCCGTTAGCCAGCTTGATAGCCAGCTTCGTCAGTCAGCTAGATAGCTAGCTTGGATAGCTAGCTTGGATAGCCAGCTTGATAGCTAGCTTGGATAGCCAGCTTGATAGCTAGCTTTGTCAGACAGCTTATTAGCCAGCTAGATAGCCAGCTTGTTAGCCAGCTTGATAGCCAGCTTCGTCAGCCAGCTTATTAGCCAGCTTTGTAAGGCAGCTTGATAGCCAGCTTGACAGCCAGCTTGATAGCCAGCTCGTCGGCCAGTTTTGTAAGACAGCTTCGTCAGCTAGCTAGATAGCCAGCTCGTCGGCCAGCTTATTGGCCAGCTTTGTAAGACAGCTTCATTAGCTAGCTTATTAGCCAGCTTAATAGCTAGCTTTATTAGCCAGCTTTATTAGCCAGCTTTATTAGGCAGCCCATTAGCCAGCTCATCAGTAAGCTTATTGGCCAGCTTCATTAGATAGCTTCATCAGACAGCCTATCAGCCAGCTTGATAGCCAGCTTATCAGCTAGCTTAGTTAGCCAGCTTATCAGCTAGCTTAGTTAGCCAGCTTGATCAGCCAGCTTTATCAGGCAGCTAGATAGCCAGCTTGTCAGCCAGATTGATAGTCAGCTTGGTCAGCCAGCTCATCAGCCAGTTTAATAGCTAGTTTATTAGCCAGCTTGGTTAGCTAGCTTTATTAGGCAGCTTCGTCAACTAGCTTAATATCTAGCTTACCAGCCAGCTCGATAGCCAGCTTCATCAGCCAGCTTGGATAATTAGCCCCACTTTAAAAATCTTAATAGAGTGCGGCCCTAAGTTAGCTTCTATAGCTGCTTACCTAATCAGATCTATCAATTCCTTTCCATAATCTAACAACTAATTAAAATATATAACACAGTAAAAAGTTAGCCTCATATCTAGAATTTTGATAGGGTGCAGGTCCGAATTAGTTCCCACAACCACTTATCTAATCAGATTTACTTATTATACTACAGTTAGTACTACAGCTAATTATAGCACGAATAAAACTGCACTAAAATATATTTATGTTGGAAGTTTACATATTGATTATATATATTATTATAATATATATTTAAGCAATCTAAATCTTTTAGAGATAGTAAAAATAGTATTATAATTTTAAAAAATATAGAATTATATCTCTCTAATAAGAGTCTATATATTAATTAATTCTATAGAATATAAATTATTCTTAGTTTTAAATTTAATAGTAATATTGCTTGTAATTATCTTATTAATTATAATATTTTTATATTTTTTCTTATAAGTAAGATATTAAAAATATCTAGCTATTAAGTAGTTAGTAGCATTACTATTAATAAAAATTCTTTAAAAGATATCTTTTAAATAATATATTAATAGAATAAAAATAGTATATAATATATTAAATATAAATTATAAAATTAGTTTTTAATTAACTAAGATTTTACTATTATTAGTGTTGGTTCTACACGGTCCAAGAACACTGCTTAGATTGGTATAAGGCTAGTCCAACAAGTCTATAAGGTGAGCTGATTCAATATAGTAAAAACCCTAATATTAATAACTAATTCCTAATACTAATTAATAGAGGATTAAGGCTATATTTATATCTATATAGAGAGCCTTAATAGCCACTCTAATATTCTAATCTAGAGTATATAGAAATAACTAAAATGTAGGAATATAGCTATAAAGAAATATAAGATATATTTAAATATAAAATATAATATTATTTTTATATAATAAATCATATATAATAAAGCTTTCTAGAGATTCTTTATAGTATTATAAAACACATTCTATAAAGACTTTCTGCGGGCCAAGTAATTACTTAAGTAATTACCTAAGATAGATATCTAGATTAATAAGGATTTATATACTAGAGTCTCTTTAAAAAATAAAGAATTAATATAACTAGGTAATAATCTAGTACAAGAAATAATATATAATCTAAATAAATATAAAAAGATAAATCTAAAAGAAAAAATATATAAAAAATAGTAAGAAAAAGATTCTATAGCTAGTCCAGCTAGATTCTATAGCAGTGTTAATATTTCCATAATAAAATATCAATCTATTAATATTATTATACACTTAATAAATCTCTTAATATAAAGTTATAACTTATTAGTATTAATAAAATTCTATAAAGCTAGATAGGACTTAGCCTTGATTATAATATCTATAAGATTACTATTGTCATCTATCTATTTAATATTAATAATCTTCTTGCATTTAAATACTTGCTATAAGTATATAAAATTAATTATAAATCTCTTTTTTATAGTCATACTAAGCTTAATAAGATAGTCATATAAGCTCTTAGAATCTATATAAACAATTAATAGAAGAGGCTCTAAGAGGTATAAAAACTATATAATTATAGCTTTAATTATTATAGTCACATTAAAGGCATATATAAAGATATAAAGCTCTAAAATAAATATATTATAAGTAATACACTTGCACTTAATAGATAACTAATAAATAATATTAGCATTATTCCTTATATCAGCTAGAATAATAATATAATCAATTTATAATAATAAATCTTTATTACTAGTAAAGGAGATATCTATAAAAATAATTAACCTAATTATATTAAAATCTATCTTAATAAAATAAAGTCTTTAGATAGTATTATTAAGCTATTACTTAAGGCACTTATTAAGAGTATTAATATTAGATTTCTTAGACTTTATAATCTATATAATATATAATAAATTAAAAGCTATTTCTAATTATAATATTAAAGCAACATAGACTCTTAATACTTATTAAGAAATATATTATTTATATAATAATACATTCTTTTAAAGCTTTTTATATAAACTAATAATATCTATATATTTATTTTTAATAAGATATATTAGCTTTAAGGTGTATTTCTAGATTAGTAATATCCTTTAGCAGTCTTCTAACACAAGGCTACTATTAAATTTATATAGTATAGATGGTATTAATTATTCCTTAGATTTATATAATATACTAGCATTAATAATCTTATAATCCTTATATTTAGTAAACTTCTTATTAATTAGAATAAGCATATTATTAGTTTATATATTAACTATCTTAAATTTTTCTTTAGGATTAGCACAGTATAAAAGATAAAGATTATAGATTAATATTATTATATTAAGTTTTTTTATATAATAGTTATAATACATTCAGAACCAGTGATTTCCTACTTCTAGAATACTATATAATAGTCTTACTATATATAGTATGCTTCCTAGGAATAATTATTATATTAGTTTTTCTAAAAGATATACAAAGAATTCATAATTAAAATATATAATTAATTAAATATATGCCTAAGTAATATTATATAAATAAAGTTAAGTATTATTGATATAAGCTATAAGATATAGTATAAAATATTAACTATAATATTAGATAGTTAGTAACTACATAAGAATAAGGTCTTTATTAATATTATTATAAGTCTATATAACAAGTTAAGATTTCTTATATATATCTATAATTCCCTGATTCTTAATATTATTAATAAAATATAGATTAAAAATATATATATCTTATAATATCTCATCCTTATTAATAACCTCAAATACTCCCTATTTTAATAATCTATTAATCTCTTTCTTATATAATTGCTCAAATTATATATATATTAATAATTTTTATAATAGAATAATAATAATAGATAGTGGTAGTAAGTATTTCTTAATATTATTAATATTCTTAGAGCTATTAATACTCTCATTGGCTAAAAGTATTGATTAATTTAATAAATTCTTATTGTTTAGTAGATCTTCACAATAATATAATTTTATAATTGTTAACTAAAAATCTATAAATATATTTAAAATAAAAATTATATATATTTTTCTAATTATTTCTAATAACTTATATAGTCTCTTCTATTTATTTATATAGCCTATCTTCTCTTTACACTATATAAATACATCTAAATTGATAGAAAGATTTATAATAGTAAAGAATAATAAACTATTATAAATATTAAGAGTATTATTAATTTAGTATTAAGTAAATAAATAATATACTTTAGTAATAGCTTTCTTTAAAACTGTGGTGTGCTAGATAATTAATAAGACTAATAGATTATAATTAATAAGTTAGAGATAGATACTAAATATAAGAAGAATAAAAACAAGACTATCTAGATTAATAATATTATTAATAGCTTTAATAGCTATCTATAGTATTATTATATTTACTAAACTAAGCAATTCCTTATAGATGATAAAATAGATGTGATATAGGATTCTATAATATTATTTAACAATTCTAATTAATTAATAGACTTTAATAGGGACAATTTTAACAGTTATACTAATATTAATAATAAGTTAAGAAAATTCTTTGCTAATAAAGTTCTTGCCTATATCAATTATAATAAAATTAGAAGATTTAAGATATATATTAATCTATATTATTTATAGCATATCCTATATTGTCTTAACTAAGATATTAAGTAACTATCTTACTATATTAAACTAGGTTGCTTTATTAATAATATATAATATTAGCTTATTATTAATATATATAATATTAATAATAATTATATAATTAAAGTTAATATTATTATATAATATAAACTTAAATCTATTTAGTAATTTATTATATATTTAATAGTAGTAATAAAACTTATAAATATATTTAATTATATTTATATCTATATTATAGCCTATATATTTAAGAATTTAGTATAATCTCTCTATTAAAGAATGTCTAAAATGGTGGTATAAGTAATATAATTCTATCTCTATTAAGAAGCATAAATTAGAGTTAAAAAAGTTAGTAAAATATATATTATATAATTCTTCTTAAATCAGGAATAGATAACTAAACTAGTATATAACTAGAGTTATTATATATAGCTTAAAGCCAATAAGAATATTATATATATTATTATAATATACATTTAAGCAGTCTAAATCCTTTAAAAATAGTAAAAATAGTATTATAGCTTTAAGAATATAGAATTATATCTCTCTAATAGGGGTCTATATATTGATTAATTCTATAAAATATAGATTATTCCTAGTTCTAAATTTAATAGTCACACTGCTTATAATTATTCTATTAATTATAATATCCTTATATCTTTTTTTATAAGTAAGATATTAAGAATATTTAACTATTAAGTAATTAGTAGTATTATTATTAATAAAGATTTCTTAGAAGATGTCTTTTAAATAATATATTAATAGAATAAAGATAGTATATAGTATATTAAATATAGTCTAAAAGATCAGCTTTTAATTAGCTAAGATTTTATCACTATTAATTAGTAAAATTAATTAACTAATTATATTACTAGATTCTACTAAACTAAGTATTAAGCTAATATAGTAAACAGTAGCATGATCTAATAATTCTTAAGTAATTAATATCTCTATTTCTAGCATTTTATTAGAGGTAATAAATATGCTAGAAAAGAATATAAAAAATAATATAAAAAATATTATATTATTAGCCTCTTTAAATAATAAAGCTTAAATAGTTTTTAACACTATTTTATTCTTAATATTAATATTATTATTATTATTAGAATATTTATACTCTATTAAATATTAGTTAGTTTATTCCCTAAGACTTACTATAAAATATTTTTTAGCTATAATATACTCTTCCAGTATATATTATATAGAGAAGTAGTCTTTCTTTTTATAAATCTAATATTTCCTATCTTTCTAATATATAGATTAGTAGTTATAGTAGTTTTAGAATAATAAATATAAATATTAATTATAGTATTATTAATCTATATAAAAAACTTCATTATCTATATCTATAAAATATTATTCTAATATATATATCTTATCTTAATATTAGCTAATATTTAAACAAAGGTCTTATATCAATCCAGTAAGAATTAGAAATAGTTTTAATATTACCTATTCATAGACTAAATACAATTATATCACTTTAAAAAGTTTAAAGATATATATAGTATTATTATATAAATTATTTAATAATCTATAATATAACTTCTAAAAATCTTAAAGCATTATCTTAAGATATTCCTTTATTAATTTTCTAGCATTTTTAATATTATTAATTATTTCTTAAAAGATAATATATATCTATTTTTTCTACTTTAACTATACTTACTCTAATCCTTTAAAATAATCCTTTATACTAGTAACTAGATATAAACTATTATTCTTCTATTATTAAATATTTATATAGTAATATATTAGTATTTAACTTTTTAATATAATAAGAAATATAATTCTTAATAAATATTTATTATTAGAAATTCCAGCGTGTTAATAGTAATCTAGAAAGATTTTATACTTTTAATCAAAGGCATTATTAGATCTAGAATATTTTATCTTATTTAAATATATTTTAATAAGCTATATAAGAGCACTTATTATTTGCCTATTATTATCTTAATATCTATAGTTTAGGAATAGTACTAGATAGAGCGCTTAAGAATTTAGTATACTATATCTAGAAGCTAAAAGATTATTTAAAATAAATATACTATATCTAGGCGCTAGAGGATTATTTTAAACAGGCTTTTAAAATAGATTATTTAATATAGAATTTAACATTATAAAAGCTAGCACTAATAATAGTTTTTATACCAGTGTAGCTATTATAAATATTAATACTAGTATAACTAATATTTTTATTAATTATAAATATATAGAAGCTATTTTATTAAAATATTTAAGAAACTTAGTTTCTAGATATAATAAATATTTCTTTACTTCATATTTAATAAATTTAAGAAAATATTCCTTATTCTATTCTAATCTACTATTTTTTAATATAAATATAAATCCTTCCATAGGATAGACTTTAATTAGTAAATATATTCCTCATTTCTAAAAAAATTATTAAAATTTAACTAATATTATTATAGATACTTTCTAAAAATCTTTAAACTTTTATTTAATAAAGTCTTCTTTAAGTATAAACCATAAATTATAATCCTCAAAATTTTTATAGATTTTTATTATATTTAGGATATAAATATTAATATTATTATTACTTTATTCATAGAAATTAAAGACACTAATATCTATAATTTATTTAGCTTCTAGTAATATAGTATATCAAGATCTTAATTATCTTTTTCTTATATTATTAAAAATTTAATGTATAGGTTTAGTATATTATAAAGAGAGAATAAAATTATAAAAATATAATAAAGAAATAAAAAATAAAGCTTATAAATAGTTTATATAAGAATATTAATCTATAGATTTTACTAATTAGTATTAGTTCTATATAGTCTAAGAATATTACTTAGATTAGTATAAGACTAGTCTAATAAGCCTATAAGGTAAGCTAATTTAATATAATAAAAACTTTAATATTAATAACTAATTCTTAATACTAATTAATAGAGGATTAAGACTGTATTTATACCTATATAGAGAGCCTTAATAGCTACTCTAATATCCTAATTCAAAGCATATAGAAATAGCCAAAATATGGGAACATAACTATAAAAAAATATAAGGCATATCTAGGTATAAAACATAATACTATTCCTATATAATAAATCACATATAACAAAGCTTTCTAGAGATTCCTTATAGCGTTATAAAACACATTCCACAAAGACTTCCCGCGGGCCGGGTAATTGCCCGAGCAATTGTCTAAGGCAGACATCCAGATTGACAGGGATTCACACAATTAGTTAATAAAATTAAATTAATTAATAATTGTTGGTTCTACACGGTCCGCGAACACGAAGCATGGATTGGTGTAAGGCTAGTCCAATAAGCCTATGTTGTGAGCTCGAATTAATATGGGTAAATTTCTTGATATTGATAGCTAATTCCTATCACTAATTAACAGGGGATTAAGACTATATTTATACCTGTAATAGAGAGCCTTTATAGCTATTTTAATAATCTAATCCAGCATGTATAGAAATAGCTAAAATATAGGAATATTACTATAAAGAAATATAAGATATATCTAGATATTATAAGATAACAAGAAGAATCAAAGATCATACAGAATAGCCGAATTCATACCTGCAAATAAGCTTGGCTGGCAAACGCTAAGAAACTGATTCCGGCTGGAAAACTCTACAGTTCCCTGGGGTCGCCGAGGTCCCCGATCCGGTTTTAGAGACTCGGAGTTCAACAAGAAACTCCGGAAAACTGGAAAACAGGCCTATAGAATGAATATAAATAAAGCTACATTCCCTTGCTAGTAAATTATTATTATCACTAATATAATTAAGTTCAATATACTTTCAATAATCACTTTTCTTATTCATCTTTTATTTTAATTATTCTCTTTTATTCTTCTATAATCAAATAACCTGCTTAAAGATTATAAGCCTGGGATTTCTTATTCTTTAATAAGAATTCTAGAATTTTCTTTTTCTTTATAAAATATACTATACTATAGAACTTTAAAATTATTCTTTTTAAAAAATATCTTCCTCAGGTAAAATTCAAATTGATTAACTAATTGGATCTGAGAATTATACTGATTAGGCACTCTAAATAAAAGCTATTCTAATTAAAAATAATTTAATTAACCCTATTACCAAAGAAAAATTATTAAATAATTTAAAAAATCTCAAAGCCCTAGCTATTATTTAATTATTTTATAGTAAAGGCCCATTACTTTATATTAAAAGTTATAATATAGCTTTTAAAGCATAGAATACCCTTAAAGATTTATATAATCCTAAAGATTTTACAACTGAATATCTTACTCTAAAGGAATTTTTTAATTGTAAATTGGATAATTTCCAATCTATAGAAGAATATTTACATTAAATAAAAATCTTATTAAATGATTTATTATCTAAAAAAATAGAGGTTCTAAAACAAATCAAAATTACCTAGATTTTATATAATTTAGATAAGGAATGGAAATTTTTTACCCAAAATATTATATAAGCTTTTAGAAAAGATTCTAATACTTATATATTTAATTCCTTATATACTAATCTTATTAATAAAATAAAGAAGAAGACAGCTAAATAAATATTAGTTATTAGAATTAAAAAATATAAGAAAAATAATTTATTTTACACTAATTATAAGAAAATAAATTATAATATTAAAAATTATTAGTTTTTATACAAAGAAATCAGGCCATCTATATAGAAAAACTATAAAAATAAAGAAAAAGTTAAAAAATCTAAGAAAAATAAGAAAAATATGACTAAAAATAATAAAGAAAAGAAAAAATAAGCTATATTAAATGCTATTATTAAAGCAAATTTAGAAAAATTATTTAATTCTAAATCTGAAGCTGAAGAAATTAATATTCTTTAAGAAAATATTTAAAACCTTGCTAAAATCCCTGATTTCTATAATTCTAATAATAATATGTTATTTGATTTTGATTTTTCTAAGGTAAATAATTATATTTTTATATAAAATATATATATATATACTGATAATAAAATTATAGATCTAAAAAACCACTATTTTTAAAAGTAAATTGAATTTATTATTAATATAGTAGCTACTATTTCTACAATCTATAATTTATTTTATTTTCATATTTATAAAAATACTCAAAGAACTGTACAATAAGGAAAAGCTAAAAATATTAATATAAAATATAAAAAAACTATTATTTTAAGAACAAATATAAATTATATTTATATTATTTATAATATTTTATTCATACTAGAACTAAGAATAAATATTCTTAGTACTAATAGCATTAAAAATGCTATATGTCTTTTTATAAATGAAAAAGCATATATTTATGATAAAAAAAGGAAAAGAATTCTTATATATATTACACATAAAAAGGATAAGCTTTATAAAACTAATATAAATATTCTTTTTAAAAAGAATAACTATTATAATATTCTTTCTATAAAAGAAGCTAATAAAGATATAAAAATATGATATTAAAGATTAGGACATATTAGTTTATATCCTTTACAAAAAATATTGAATATAAATAATAAACATTATTCTATAAAAGAAATAATAGCTTCTATTTTAAATTGTGAAATTTGTTTAGAAGTAAAATATAATAAAAGGATAAATAAAGAATCTACTAATATAAAAGATTATAATATTAGTGAAAGAATTTATAGTGATATTAGAGAGCTTATAACCCCAAGAATATATAATAATAAATTATATTATATAACATTTCTAGATAAAAAATCTAGATATCTATTTACAAATTTTTTAAAAAGAAAAGATAAAGCTTTTACAGCTTTTAATAACTTTAAAAATATATATAAAAATCAAAATAATATTACTATAAAAGAATTCTTTTTAGATAATAAAAGAGAATATATAAATAATAATTTTAAAGTATTATTTAATAAATTTAGAATAATATATTAAAGAACATCCCTATATATAAAAGAACCTAATAGATTAATAGAAAGAATAAATCTTATTTTAATAAATAAAGTAAAAAGCTTTCTAATAATATCTAAAATAAATAAAAATTTATAAAGAGAAGCTTTATTAGCTACTACTTTTATATATAATAGAACACCTTAGAAAGCTTTAAAATATAAAACTCTTTATAAAATATACTATAAGAAAAATCTTAATATTAATTATATTAAGATTTAAGAGTTATTAGTATATTATTATACAAATATATAAATAAATAAACTAGAACTAAGAAAAAGAAAAGGCATATTAATTGGTTTTAGTGATTATAAACATTATAAAATATTCAATATAGAATCAAAAAAGACTCTATGGTCAAGAGATATTTCTATATTAGAAGGATAATATTATAATAATAATAATAATAATAATAATAATAATAATAATAATAATAATAATAATAATAATAATAATAATAATAATAA
>JAMAGB010000078.1:0-14485 GCA_023625975.1 Talaromyces sp. PYS2103
ATATAAAGATACTTCCTTTAGCTAGAGTAATTACTATTAATAATAATTTATTAATATACTATATTTAACTAGCTATATTCTTCTAAATATAATATTATACTTTCTTAATTCTATAATTAAGAAAAGTAGATTATATATAATCTTCTTATTAACTATTAATATTAGAGTTATAAAATAAATAATAGTCTTTATAGTCTTTCTATTAAATTCTTATATCTAATATAGCTGCTTTAAAAATATAATATAATACTAGAAATATCTAGCTAATTTCTTAATAAAAAATATATCTAAGAAAGTAAAATTATTTACTTCTATATCTACTAAAGTTTTAATAATAATTAATAGTCTATTTTTCACTAGCTATATAAATATAATTAAATTATTATAATCTTTATCTAAAAGCTAAGATAAATCTAAGTTATTATAAATACTAATCTTACTTAAAAAAAATTTTCTTTTAAATATTTTTATTTTCTAAATCAGTTTTCTCCTAGTCATTCTATATTTTAGCTAGGACTTTCTCTATTATTTTAAGATCTAGAGTCTTTTTCTAAAATAAACACTTATTAGCTTAATAATCTAATAATTTATAATTAAAGTATTTATTCTCTATTATTAGCTACTTTTATTTAGTAAAGAAAAGATTACTATATAATATTTTATTCTTAGATTTAAAATTAATACTCTCTTTATTACTATAATTATTAATATCTTAATTTCTATAAGAATAGATATATTTTTTATTCTTTATAATCTACTCTAGTTAATTAGTAGTAATATAATATAATTATATAAAAATCTTATATAAAATAAAATTATCTATATTCTTCTTAATTATTATATATTATATATTAAAAAAAAATTTATAATATAATTCTTTCTTCTATTCTTTCTAGAATAGTTAAGATTCTTAAGTTAAAAGAGTAAACTAAAAGAGGAATATTTAAAATTTTATATTTTTTATAACTAGTTAGTATAGCTTTATTTTAAAATTAATTATATAATTCTTATCTATATATAAGATTCTTAGATAATTAAAAATATTTTATATATTATAATACTAGTATAGTAAATCTTTATAAAATCTTAGAAAAAGATACTTAGTTATTTTATTTTTATATATACTCTTTATATAATATATATAAGAATAAGCTATTAAATAATAATTAATATTCTTAGCTAGTTTAATTTTAATATTAATAAGCTATAACTTAAATAAAGAATCTTTACTATTAATAAATAGCTTTTTATTATAAAGCTTAGAGCTTTTCTTCTTTCTAGTTATTAAATTTTAAGTTTAAGTTTTATTTTATTTTTTAATAAGTTTAGTTATAGTCTAGTAGTGCTTTTTTAGTTATTTTTTAAGATTAATATTTTTCTACTTAAATAGCTTAATATCTTTATTCTTAGTATTATTATAGTTATTTTCTATTTTCTAAAGCTTACTCTTTAGCTTTAATAAGTGCTTAAAAGATCCTTTAAATAACTTCTCTAGTTTATTTTTATAAAATAATATAAATATCTTCTTAGTTAGAGATTCTCTAGGCTAATTATTAATTTCTAGTTTATTAAAATTAAATATTAGATATTAGTTTATCTTGCTTTATTCTCTTTTAAAAACTTATTCTTTACTTAATTTCTTATTAATAATATTACTAGAACCTAGTAGCTTTACTATTTTATTAATTTCTATTATTATTTAAATAAATAAAAGAAAGAATAAGCATTAAATAAGAAATTTAATACTTAAGCTTTAGTAATACTATCACTTACTATATAAGTTATAAAGTTTAAAAAAAAATAAAGATAAAATAAAGAAAGAAGAGTTTCTATAATTAAAGTATTTAATATTAAGTGATTATACTATACTAATTTATATAAGAATAAGAAAAGAAAGAAAAAAGATAATATTTAATATTATATAATAATACCTAATTTAGAATTATTATTTTAACTATTGTGGTAGGAAAGGGATGCCTCGTCGGTGTAGGCGAATGCTATATGCTTAGAGATGCCTGGCTGGGAAGGGCACCCATAGAAAACAATATGAAGAATCGATGAGCCGGGCTCGTCATAGAAATCTGGATAGGGCCAATCTGATATTGCCTATCCTAGGGAAGCTATATATAGAACTGATATGAATAACTAATATATAAGAACTAATAAATCAATCTGATATGAGAACTTATTATATTATAACTAATAATAATGAATAATAATACTTGCTAGCTATATATCTATTTATATAACTTATTAATTCTATTAGCTAGAGGCTAGAATAATTCTACTTTTAATAGTATAAATATATATAATGATAATTACTATTATATATTTAACTAGAGTCTGAGTTGATTAATCTCTAGTTAATACTTAGTTGAGTAAGAATAAAGAGTGAGGTTCTAACTAAGTATAAGATGTAATAGTAAAGTAAATAAAGAATAAGAAAAATAAATATATATAAAAGAATATATTAATTTAGTAGTAGTCTCTAATTTAAGCTGTCTTTTTTTTATTAGTTATTTTATTAGATTTTTCTAGCTTTTTCTTATTAATTAATGTTTTTAGGTTGATGCCTTTTTTAATATAGTAGAAATATAATTGCTATCTATAAATATACTTTTCTACTTTATATATAAGTTCTAAGTAATTTTTTTATATAGTTAAAATCCTTTTCTAATATTCTTTTATGTGTTTAATTGTTTTCTCTTAGAGTCTATTTTAAAGTAGGTCTAGCTTAGTAATAATATTAGGAGAGTCTTATCTTTTCTAGTCTACTAATATGTTGGAGATTAGCCTAATATTTAGTAGAGTAATGGCTACTAGAAAAGTGTAAGGAATTATTATATACTAATTTATATAGTTAGATAGAGAAGTAGATCTTAGTATAAAATCTTAATATATGATAGATAACTCTTATTAAGT
Source organism: Talaromyces sp. PYS2103 (assembly GCA_023625975.1). Lineage (NCBI taxonomy): Eukaryota > Fungi > Ascomycota > Eurotiomycetes > Eurotiales > Trichocomaceae > Talaromyces > Talaromyces sp. PYS2103. Next base: position 2,923 of record JAMAGB010000078.1, read on the forward strand.
CCTTATTTTAGTAATTTCTAATAAGGTATAGTTATCTATAATTTTTATAAACTATGGAAGTATTGTTCTTTTTATATAGATTGTTAGCTTATATATGCTATATAAAAGATATAAATCTATAATATAAATATTAAAAGTATTATATAGTTAGTTTATTTAACTTATATTAAAATTTTTTATATCTTCTCTAGTAAATATTTAAGATATAATCTTATATAATAACTTATTAGTGTTTAATTTTCTCTTTTTTATCTAGCTCTACTATTTCTTAAGATGCTAGTGTATTTCTAGTAATATTTATATATAATTATCTAGTTCTTTATTATTAAAGAAAATAGTCTTTTATATTATTTCTTTATCTCTTTTGGTTGTAATGTATTATAGTATATTAATATTAATATATTAAAAGAATATATAGTTATCTAATTATATATACTTAGTATAGTATAGGTAAGAGATTATTTTCTAAGAATGATTCTTTCTAAATAAAGTGTATAGTATATAATATATAGGGTCTCTCTATATTATTTATTAAATGAATAAATAATATATATTTCTTAACTAGCTATAGTTATGTTAGCTGGAGATTTCTCTCTAATAGTATAGGTATATATTATATTCTTTATGAATTATAGAAAGTATATCTATGTTATATAGCTAAGTAAATATATTAGATAATATTACTAATCTTTTTTTTTTCTATATTTTATTTAGTATTTTAGGATCTTTAATCTCTATAAGAGTAAATAGATTAGATAGATTGTACTTGTTTAATCCTCTAGTAATATAAGATAAAAATGGTTGTGCTATAAATTTATAGATATTTAAGATATTTTCTGATCTAGCTAGCTGATAGTCTTTTTTAAATTATATATATATATTATTAGTAATCTTTAAATTCTTAAAATTATTAATATGGCTATAGATGTGGATAAGATAATATAGTAATTCTTCTTTTAAGAATCTAGTCTTTAAATCTAGCTTTATAGCTAGATTTTATAAGTAATTATAGTATAAGTAAATATTCTTTTTTAATATTTTTTATTTTAAATTATTATATCTTCTTAATAGATATAGTATAGTAGATATTATATTATTTACTTCTAGTCTTATACTAATAAATAATATTTCTAGTAGTTTTAAATAACTATATAGAAATAATTTTAAATTAAGATTAAGTAGTATATTCTTACTAATAGGGGAAGAAGATATAGAGAGAAAAACTACTTATAATCTATTTAAAGAAGTAAGTTAAGATGCTATTTTATTATCTTTATAATTATATAGCTCTTTTAGATACTATTATAGATTCTTAATAAGATTGCTTATATAAATTATAGCTATATGTCTTACTATATTATATATATTTAGAATAAGAGTAGTAGAGGTTGATTTGGCCTATCTAGTAGTAAAAGATTTTTATCTTTCTAATTAACTAGAAGATTTAACTAATATAAGAAGATAAAATCCTAGCTAATTAAAGAGATTTCTTTTAAATACTTACTAGATCTAGAGGATAAGGTGCTAATTTATTTTAAAAATAGATATTGGGGTATTACTAGTTATAATTATATTAATTAAGTATATTAATAAAGTATATCTTCTTACTAAAATAATAGATTATTAAGATAGAATAATTAAAGTGTTAATTATTGCTATTAAATATATTAAGATAAGGGATTCTACTTTTTATATTTTTAGTAAAATAGATCTGCTTAATAATAGCTAAGATCTTTTTTCTATTTAAGTAATAAAGCTATTTATATCTATTTATAGTTATAACTGTCTGAGCTTATCTTAAGATAATAGTATTAGATTATTTATTATTAATATATTTTTAATATTCTAAAGTATAAGGACTAATTAGTTAATTATATTATATAAAAAGTTTAATATATAATTATATATAACATAATTTACTCTTAGAATAAGACTTTTAAAGATAATATCTTTTTTTATTAGTTTTCTAATCTACTTGGCTATCTAGTAGGTTTTTATAAATAACTAGATAGCTACTATATTCTTCTCTCTCTATAATATAATAGTTTTATCTTTAATTAATATTATATCTTTTTAATAAGTAAGAATCTTTTCTCTAATTTTAGCTATTTTATTCTATTAGTCTATAATATTCTTTATATTAATTCTTATAATTAGCTAGTTCTTAGTTTTTATAATATGTTCTATAAATTTTAATATTATATTTTTATACTTCTTCTTTTCTTTCTTTAATTATTTAAATAAATATAGTTAAGTAGTATGTCTTCTCTCTGTGGGTAGACTAGAGATATAGTAGATAACTATTATTATTAATATAAACTGCTAGTTATTAACTTATAATACTATAGTTTAAGAATTAGAGTATATTATATCTATTATTATAATAGATATATCTTTATCTCTCTTTTAAGATGGAGTAAGAGTGAGCTACTAATATTAATTTATTAATATAGTATCTCTAATTGATTGGTTCTAGGAAGGTCTTAAAATAATAAAAGAAACTGAGTAAATAAAATAAAATAAATAATTAAGAGTATAAATAAGTAATAATTAGATAGTTTCTAATGACTTAATAAAAATATGGGATAGAAAGGGGTAATAAGGTGAATATTTTCTTATTAATAAACTTTACAAGGTCTCTACGGTGCATTTATCCACCGAAGGCATGCTAGAGCGTAAGCTTTTTAGCACTAGCCTAATTGAGAAAGAATTTTATATTATTTCTAGAATTAATTTTAATAACTAATATCTTTCATTACAGGTCTAAAATTTTAATTTTTTAGCTCTAGATATATATAGAATCAAGGTAGATCTTATACATACTTATATATTAACTAGCTTATAAGCTGATTCGTACATCAGCTTGTAAGCTGGCTATTGGGCTGGCTGGTAAGCTGGTTATCAAGCTGGCTATCAAGCTGTCTATCGAGCTGGCTATCAAGCTGGCTAACAGACTGGACATCAAGCTGGTTATCGAGCTAGGGGACAGGCTGGCTATCAGGCTGGCTAGCAAGCTGGGAGACGGGCTGGCTGACGAGCTGGCTGACGAGCTGGCTGGCAATCTGGCTATCGAGCTGGCTGGCAAGCTGGCTGGCAAGCTGGTTATCGAGCTGGGGGACGGGCTGGCTGACGTGCTGGCTATCGAGCTGGCTATCGAGCTGGCTATCGAGCTGGCTGACGAGCTGGCTGACAATCTGGCTGACGGGCTGGCTATCGAGCTGGCTATCGAGCTGGCTGACGAGCTGGCTGACGAGCTGGCTATCGAGCTGGCTTTCGGGCTGGCTATCGAGCTGGCTGACGAGCTGGCTATCGAGCTGGCTATCGAGCTGGCTGACGAGCTGGCTATCGAGCTGGCTGACGGGCTGGCTATCGAGCTGGCTATCGAGCTGGCTGGCAATCTGGCTGACAATCTGGCTGACGAGCTGGCTGACGAGCTGGCTGGCAATCTGGCTATCGAGCTGGCTATCAAGCTGGCTATCGAGCTGGGAGACGGCCTGGGTATCGAGCTGGGAGACGGGCTGGCTATCGAGCTGGGAGACGGGCTGGCTGGCAAGCTGGCTATCGAGCTGGCTATCGAGCTGGCTTTCGGGCTGGCTATCGAGCTGGCTGACGAGCTGGCTATCGAGCTGGCTGACGAGCTGGCTATCGAGCTGGCTGACGGGCTGGCTGGCAATCTGGCTAAATTAAAAAGGAGCGGTTATTAACTGATGACCAAGAAGCCCTAATCCTAAAACCCTAACTAACGTCTAAAAAGGGAAGTCACGTTACTACAGTTTTTTCTAACCAATCAGATCATAGGAGGTTACGTCACTACAGTTTTTTTAACCAATCGGATCAGATCTTAATGGACCAATCAGAGCAAAGTGGAGACTCCCGAGTTGAACCCATGAAACTACTAGAGCTTACGCTCTAGTAATTAAGAGAGAAAGAAAAAGAAATAAAGTAATGAGAGGAAATAATAATATATTTAAGGTAGTATTCAATAAAATAAAATATAATATTAGATAGATTTCTAAAAGAGAAATCTTGGTTAGTATATAAAAAGAATAGAATCAACTAATAGAAATACTTTAAAATATAAGAAATAATATAAGAAATAATTTTATTAGCTTTCCTATATAATAATTATAAATTTTTATTCTAATAATACTATTAATACACCCTGCGCAACTGCCTATAAGATATTATTTTTTTTTCTCTAACTTCTTCTTATCTTGTATCTTAATATTTATTAATCTTATCTAAATCTCTTTATTAATATCTTTTTTAATAAATATATAATATTTATATTTTACTATATTCTTCTCTTTAATATTTTTTAAATAGAACTTCTTTAATTAATTTCTATTAAATATTTCTCTTAATTTAATACTATTAAGTTCCTTAAGCCTATACTGTCTTATTTTGCTAGTTTTTTTTATTTAATATAGTCTATACTATCTCTAGAAGAGGTTATAGATATTAGATATATTTTTTAATGATTCTATATTATATAAGAGTATTAAGTCTCTCTTCTCTAAGGACTTACTTTATACTGTATGCTTATTATTAAAATACTTTTTATTTTATTATCTAATATGTTTAATAGTAAGTTATATTTTCTTTAAATCTATATTCTATTAATTAATCTACTCTGCTCTTAGCTATAATAAGGTTTTTATATTATATATCTTATTCTATGGTAGTGTATATTATATAGGTATAGTTAATTTGATAAGTAAGATTATATTATAGTCTATATTAATTTAAAAAGAGATTATTCTTATTATTCTCTTTACTATTACTTTGTTAGCTTATAATATTATTAATAAAAGCTAGATCTATTCTTTTCCTATTCTACTAGTTATTTTTGATAAGTAATTCTTAACAATTTAATAGCTATTCTTAATTATACTATTTAATAGAGTATAATAGGGAGAAATGACTTATATATAAACTCTAAATATTACTATTAACTCTCTCTTAATAGCTTGATTTTTTGGCTTTTTATTAATAATAATAATCTGGGGCATACTCTATCTATAGAAAATATTCTTATATAAGAATTAGGTAATTTCTTTGGTTATAATATTAGTAATAGCTCTTATCTTAATCTATCTAGAAAAGTTATTTTATATTATTAATAACCTCTTTTTCTCTTAGTCTAGAGATATATAAGTAAAATTAAGTGTAATTTTTTACTATAATCTATTTACTAACCCTAGATATAGCTCTTCTTTAATATATTATATATTTTAAAGCTAACACTTAGGGTATTTATAAATCTATTTACTAATATTCTTATATATATTTTTCTACTAATATTTTATTACTGCTCTTTAATATATTTTTTTTTTTTCTATATTCTAGCTTATTATATATTACTACTATAATTTTTTTCTATTCTCATTTATTCTTAATAATTCTTTATAGAGGCACTTATAGCTTACTATATTAATATAGATACTTATTCTATACTAGGAAGCGTAAGGCTTGATTTTTAAATTTTTTGAATTTTATTTTATTTAATCCTGCTAGCCACTATATAGTGGTTAGATATCTTATATATTTCTTATACTTATTTAAATAAGATTTATATAATATTCTATTTATAATCTTAACTTACTATGTTATAATATATACTATAATATTATAGAACTGTGCCTATATAAAATTATTAATATCTAGTTTCTTATTCTAAGCTTCCTTTTTTTCCTTTATTACTAGTCTTTAAGATAATCTGTTAATAGCTATATATTTTTTACTAGGTATATATTTTACTATAAAATTAAATAACTAGATCTAGGTAAACTAGCTGGTTACTAAAATACTAGATAAATCTATAGCTGAATAGTTTAACTAGGTAATAAGTATTTCTATATTAATTTTTAATATAAAATAAATTCTATATAATTAATACCTGAATTTCTTTAGTACTTTTAATATCTCTTAATATTCTTTTTTATCTATATTATAAAGTTTTTTTATATCTATTTATATTTCTAACTTGTACCTTGCTAGATAATATTTTCTTTAATAAATCTATATTAATATAGTATTCTATCCTTTCTTACTTATATTAATAGCTAATATAATAACTAATAATTTAGCTTAAAAATTAAGTAGTAAAATAACTAGTATCTTACTTAACTTAATCTTTAATAATAGAAAGATCTTATTCTAATTATTACTTTAATAGAATTTTACTCTCTTTTTTAATAGATAGTAAAGAGGTTTAGTAATAATCTAGAATCTTTCTATTATAATCTAGAAGAATATAGCTATACTAAAAAAAGTATATAGTTTACTAATATTAATAAGAATAGACTAGTTAAGAATCTTTTTTATCTTTACTGTATTAAGATCTTTTTTATAGTAGTTATATATTTAATTTATAATTTTAAGTCTATTAACTATGAACTGTGACTTCTCTTTAGATATAGCTATTCTAGCTAGCTTAATAAGATATAAAATATAGTTAAGATTCTAGATATATTTAAATATATATTTCTATATTCTAGATAGAACCTCTTTATTATTATACTTTATTTATAGTCTTTTTATACTAAAATTATCAAGAAATATATATGCTATAAGTAAGATAATATTTTTAAAGATTATAGTTATAATATATTAGAACTAGCTAACTAAATTGCTTTTTTCTTAGATAATAGTTATATATTATAGTAATTCTAGAGATGTATAGATTTCTATTAAGTTATAATCTTACTTATTAAGAATAATCTAATTATATTCTGAGAATAAGTTAACTAGAGATATTAGTACTATCTCTAAGAATTTCTTAGTGAATTTATCTATATCTAGAGATATATTTATATTATAAATTATAATTAAGTTCTACTTTATAATAGTATTTATAAGCTGATATTTCCTATTTTTTTTTTAATAAGAAATTATAGATTCTAATATACTCCCTATTCTTATTCTAGAATATCTATTATTAATTATTTCTTTAGTATTTTAATAACTATATTTATTAATATTTTTAGGATTTTAAAACTAGCTATCTACTATACTTTATAGAGTATAGTTCTAATTCTTTAAGGAGAGATAATTTTAGATTAATATCTTTCTATCTTAGAGAAATTTTATACTATTATATTTTTTTATTTAAATAATATTTTTTTAAGAAATAACTATTCCTACTCTATTAAATTTTTATTTATAATTATTCTTTCTAGCTGCTCTAAGGTCAATCTAGCTCCTTTTATAAATATTAAAATTCTTAGTTAAAGATACTAATTATATAAGCTAATCTTATTAGATACTATCTATAGTAAATAATATCTTTCTAAATAGAGATATTATTAATCTTTTTTATTATTAGATACACTAGATCTATATTCTAAATTAATACTAAGATTAACTAGATTAATCTTATTAACTTTTCTTTTATATAGGGTTCTAATCTGTACTTCTATATTTTTCTTTTTCTATAACTTATTTCTTATATATTAGTGAAGTTTCTTAAGCTTAGAGTATCTTATAAAAATATACTTTATTAATAGAGATTATATTCTATTATTAGTATTATTTTCTTTACTATTTTCTACTCTTATAGTACTATTATAATATATTATATACTCTAATTAGCTGAGAGATTTCATTAACTAATAATAATTAAATTCTAGCTAATTAAAGCATGCTATTCTATATTTTTATAATATTAAATCTCTTCTATACTCTCTGCTATTTCTTCTTACTATTTATTTTTATTTTTATTTATAATTTCTCTTATTCTTCTTAGTCTAATTTAGGATTTTTATAATAATAGTAACTACTCTCTTAACTTTATAACTACTTACTTATTTAAAGATTAGCTGCTCTAGATCTCCTTATTAAGCTAATAATCTATATTAGGGTAATATACTTTAAACTTAATATAATAATATTAATTAGATAAATAGATTATTTTAATAATATTATTTCTTTTAATAGTTTTAAGCTTTAGTAGTGACTGATCTTACTAAGAATAATTAAGAATAAGACTCTAGTTTTTATTCTTAATTATAAATATTAATAAGTATATAATAATATTACTAATCTAGATAAATATATCTTTATAATAGCTAATAGCAGGAATTAATTTATTATTCTACCTAATGATATACAGATTTAGATTTTTTTATAATAATAAATTAAGATTCTATGTTATATTAGTTATTATTATATTAATCTGTGCTTTAGTATTTATAATAATCTCTCTCTTTTTTCTTATAATTGATATAATAGTCTTTATAATATTTATAGTATATATAGGATCCTATTATACTATTAAAATAGATATAGATATACTAGTATAACTAATACTTATTTTTATAATAAATAGCTTAACTATATTAGATTCACTTTCTATATTATAAGATTAGAAAACTGTATATTATAAGACTAGAGAAGCAATAAATAGATCTTTAATAATTATATTATTAATTATTTACTATAATATTTTTTTATATAAATTAAGAGTATTATTCTTTTTTTTTAGCTTAGATTATAATTTTTCTTTTATTACTGTACTGCTATTGATCTAATTCTTTTTTTTTATAGATTAGAAGTTATATTTTCTTTTTTTTTCTATATTTTTTATTATAATATTTTTTATAATATTCTTCTTATCTTTGCTTTTCTATTTTCTAATTCTTTGAAAAGACTACTCTATGCTTTTCTTTTTCTTAGAGAAACTTACTCTTTTTAACTAGAAAGCTAGGTAATTTTTTTATTATTAATACTTCTATCTAATAACTTTCTTAATAGTAAAGATATTAATGCTAGTCTTTAGTTAATTCTTACTACTATTATCTTTACTTTTATTATTTATATTAATAATAGTATTATTCTTGCTTCTTACTATGCTAATAGATATCTAGAGTATTTTTACTGCTATTATAATACCTATATCTAGTATAACTAGTATTCTTTAAATATTATACTACTTTCTTATTATTTCTATATTTGGGATATTGATTTTAAAGTGTATCTTAGGTTCTCTTTATCTAGGCTGATTAATATATATTTAATTAGTTATAGGATTAGTATAATAATATTTAGTATTAATATTAGCTTGTTTTACTTTATATATAGTCTATCTATATCTAGACTAGCTATAATGATAGTAGCTATTATAACTTGGTGCTAAACTAGAAGAAAGAAGTAATATTTAATTTTATATGCTCTAATTAGCTCTAATATTTGTGGTACTTATTATTAATATTATTATTAAAAACTTTATAGTTAAGTTATTTAGCTTTTAGCTAATATTAATATTTATTAAGGGCTTTATAAAAATATATATTCTATTCTCTTAATCTATTAAGCTTGCCTGTTTTATATTAATCTATTTTCTATTAGATATTATACTAGTAGAAAGAGTAGTATTATTATTTTATTTATATTACTTAGAAATTATCTCTAACTTTAAGGCTATATTCTTTTTATTAAATATTTTCTATTTTTAGTTAATACTAGTTAAGAATAGCTGCGTGTATTAGAAAAGCTAAGTAAAATTAATAGTATTAGAGTCTTTAGAATTAATAGTATATTTATTTATAATCTTATTCTATAATCTATTAAATAGATTATAGAGAAATTATATTCTATAGGTATACTTATTAATCTAATCTTTCTTAAGTACTTATCTAGAGATAGTAGTAAACTTTTAGAGATAAATCTAGATTATCTTATCTAACTTCGATTTCTTCTTTGAGTAGATTTTAAGATAATATTAGGAATTAATTTATTATTTAATATTCTATTTATAGAATTTCTTCTTTATCTATTTATAGATATTTAGCTAATTCTTAAGCTTAAATTTTGTTAAGGCTTATATTTAGTTTCTAATAGAAATAGTATAATATAATATAACTTTCTGTGTTTTTTTTATTAGTAAGAATACTATATCTATTATATATTAATTTAAATTAATAAAGAAACTTAGTTATATTTTTATTATTAAATTAAGACTTATTAGATATGCTAGGTAGAGATATAGGTAGATAAATATAATTTACTAATACTATAATTATAGACTTGCTTTTACTATTAGCTAAGATTATAAAGAAGGACTTTTTAATATTTATATAGCTTAATATTATCTTAGTTTACTACACTTCTGTGTTAGAGTTGTTTTTTAAGGTAATATCTATATTATAAGCTATAAAGAATCTTTTTTTTATTATTTTTAATAAAGTAATATTTATAATTAAAACTTTTTTTAAAAATTGATAGTTATTAAATGTTATTTTTTTTTTTAGTAGTTTTTTTTTTTTTAACCCTTATATATTTTTACTAGTTAAAGGATATAGATTATAAACTAGATATAATTCCTAAATATATATGATATTTATTAGGATTTTTTTATCTTTACTAATATCTATTATTCTAGCTATTTTAATACTTAGATGCTGCTTATCTATTTTTTTATTATATTAGAAAGAAGTGAGACTCTAAAGCTGTTATTATACTTACTAAGATTTACTCTATAGATAAAACTTGATTTATTTATATTATAGCCAGAGATATAGTTTATCTCTTTTTTTATTATATTAATACTAATCTTCTATTAGGGTTAAATTGATTTTTTAATTTTACTAATTCTAATTTTTAATCTTAATCTAATCTTTTTATCTATAAGCTCTCTCTGCTTTAAAGCTCTTATTGTAATATAGTTATCTAAATCTTTTATACTGTATAGATTACTAAATATATAGTAGAAAAGGAATGTTTTATTAGTGTAGGTGAATACTATATACTTAGAGATACCTAGCTAGAAAGGGCATCTATAGAAAATAATATAAAAAATTAATGAGCTAGGCTTGTTATAGAAATCTAGATAGGGCTAATCTAATATTGATTATTCTAGGGAAGCTGTATATAGAACTGATATGAATAATCAATATATAAGAATCAATAAACTAATCTAATATGAGAACTTGTTGTATTGTAATTAATGATAATGAATGATGATACTTGCTGGCTATATGCCTATTCACACAACTCGCCAATTCTATTGGCCAGAGGCCGGAACAACCCTGCTTCCGACGGTGCAAATATATGTAGTGGTGGTTACCACTACAATATAAAAGCTATATAATTATAGCTTTAATTACTATAGTCATGTTAAAGATATATATAAAAATATAAAGCTCTAAGATAAATATACTATAGATAATATGCTTATACTTAGTAAATAACTAATAAATAATATTAGTATTATTCTTTATATTAGCTAGGATAATAATATAATTAATTTATAATAATAAATTCTTATTACTAGTAAAGAAGGTATTTATCTATAAAGATAATTAATCTAACTATATTAAGATCTATCTTAATAAAATAAAGTTCTTAGATAGTATTATTAAGCTGCTACTTAAGATGCTTATTAAGAATATTAATATTAGATTTTTTAGGCTTTATAATCTATATAGTATATAATAAATCAAAAGTTACTTTTAATTATAATATTAAAATAATATAGACTTCTAGTGCTTATTAAGAGATATATTATTTATATAGTAATATATTCTTCTAAAGCTTTCTATATAAACTAATAATATCTATATAT
>JAMAGB010000079.1:0-12987 GCA_023625975.1 Talaromyces sp. PYS2103
CTAACCCTAACCCTAACCCTAACCCTAACCCTAACCCTAACCCTAACCCTAACCCTAACCCTAACCCTAACCCTAATTATAAAATCTAAAAAATAATATTAATACTCTTAATAAGCATCTCAAGTGGCAGTTTAATAATATTATCTAAAAACTCTATTTTATTAAGATAGACCTTAATATAGCTAGGCTAATCATCTTTATAAATATTTTCTTTGCTAGTAATAAGAATTTATTATTATAAATTAGTGATATTATTATTCTAGCCAATATAAAGAATAATACTAATATTATTTATTGATTATTTACTAAATATAAGCGTATCACCTATAGTATACTTATCTTAGAGCTTTATATCTTTGTATATACCTTTAATATAGTAATAGTAATTAAGGCTATAATTATATAGCTTTTACATCTCTTAGAACCTCTTCTATTAGTTATTTATATAGATTCTAAGAGTCTATATAACTGTCTCATTAAGCTTAGCATAATTATAAAAAAAAGGCTTATAATTAATCTTATATATTTATAACAAGTATTTAAATATAAGGAGATTATTAATGTCAAGTGAATAGATAGCAACAGTAATCTGTTATAAGCTAACCTCATGGTGGATATTCAGGTAAAGCCCTCATAATTGCTTTATTGATTATCTTATTAACCTAGTATCTGCTTAGTACTTATACCTACACTCCATATCTATATTTATATGCTTACCTCTACCTCTAGAAGATAGATCTACTCTTATTATTAGATAACATCTACTAGAAGTTTCTACTTTCTCTTACCTATATAAATCTTTATATATCTTTAATATCTATTACTTCTCTTTCTCTTTCTTTTCTTATATTATAATTTCTACTTAAGTATACCCTTATAGTAAGTATTAGATAGAACTAGCTTATAATATTAGAAATCACAACATCTCTTTTTTTATTCAGACCCTTTAATTAGTTAATTAGAACAGCCATTACTTATATATATAAGAATAAATATAAATAACTTAATTATAAAAGAGTAGTAATTACTATCTATAGAAGAGATATTTTTTTAGCTTATACTTTAGATAGAAGTCCTAAGTATAGACTTTAATATCTAGATTAAGGCTATAAATATAACTATTAATAATCATATAGCTTAGATAGAGATTAATATAAATAATCTAAACTAATAAATTTAGACTCTAAAGAATTTTAGTATAATCTCAATAAATACCCCATCCTTACTAATAATCTAGTCCTAAGATATAAGTGAGGTATTTTTTATATAATAATTTTAACACTAACTAAAATATATTATTAAATATAATAATATTAATAAATCTTTTTTTCTTTCTTTTCTTATAGAGCTCTAAGCTAAGATTAATATTAATAAAACAGCAATAGGAAGTATTTATATTTAAATATAGTATACTTTTAGCTAACTTAAGAAAGATATAAGATTAAAAGTCTTTTCTTAGATGCATATCTATATTATTAATGTCTATATTATCTATAATACTATATTAACTAAATTCTATTAACACCTTAGTGTCTAGTTTAAGAACTATTAACTAATAAAATAATTAAACTAAAAATTAAACTAGCTCCAACAAGGCTAAACCCTATTTCTAGAGTTTATAAATAAATTTAAATAGCTTCTTCTATTAGCTAGAGACTAGATATAGTCTAATAAAATATAAATTACTTACCTCCATAGTACTATTAACTAGAAGATATATCTAGCTATTATTAAATAAATTCTTCTTACTAAATATAAAGCCTTTATTAAGTATCTTCACTATATAGCTAATAATCTTAATAAATATAACTATATCTATAACTTATAAATATAGAATACTAACCTGTTCATTCTATCTAAATATTTATTAATAAATATAGCTTAACTATTCTTTTAAATTAATACTAAAACAACACCAATACTTCTTATAGCTATAAATCTAACTATTATAATACTAGTTCTTAATAAATAGATTTATTTACCCCTAACTTATTATAACTATAATAGAGCAAAATATATTACAAGAATCTACCCAAATCCCCAATCTCAGTCTTATTAACACCTATTAATTATAAATAATACTAAGCCTCTAACCTCTTCTATTCTAGAACCAAGACCCACCATCCACTTTAATAAGAAATCTAAATTAGAAAATAAATAGCTCCTAGTAGAAGTTATAATTAGAAGCAAGAAATAACTAGAAAGATATTAAACAATATAGAAAAAATAACAGCTTTTAAGATTAATATATTACTAAATAACAACCTATATACTAGAATATTAACTAACAGCAGATATATCTCTTATAGAATAATTAAGGAATCTTTTATTTTAAGATACTAACTTACCTAATATATAATAATCCTAATTCCTATCTAGGGATATAATAGAACAAAAGAACAAACTACTAGTAAGATTATAATTATAAAGATAGATATTAAAAGATATAAGATAAGGAAAGTATATTTCTATATAATATAGAATATAAAGTATAATTTAATATTAGAAATAAAATAAATAAGAAAAAAAAAATAATCTTTAATCTTATAAATAAGATTTTAACTTTTCTAGATAGTATTAAGATTAATAATAGAAATATTAATAATTTAAAGCACTACTATAATAATATCTATAAGATATTAACAGCAGATCTAGCAGCTATAAGAAGATGATAGAGAAAATAACCTAGAACTAAGATTAAGATTTTTACTACTAGTATAATAGATATTAATAAGGTACTTACCTTAAAAAAAAAAATAGACCCTTGAACTATATTATCTAATTATTTATAAGATTATATTAATATATTTAATCTTATTAAAGCAAATAAACTATTAGAGCACCAACCTAGCACTGATTATACTATTAAGCTAATTAATTAAGATAAAAATAGAAATAAACTAGAAACACCCTAAGGATTTTTATATAATATATTCTAAGAGAAACTACTTATATTAAAAAAAATACTATATAAATTACTATCAAAAGATTTTATATAAGTTAGTAAATTACCTATAACAGCACTAGTATTATTTATAAAAAAACCTAAAAAAAACTATACTTCTATATTAATTACCAAGCTCTAAATACTATTACTAAGAAGAATAGATACTCTCTACTATTAATACACAAAACTCTGTAATAAATATCTAAGATAAAATAATTCATAAAGTTTAATATGCCTATAGCCTTCTATAAAATCTATATTATAGAAGAAAACAAATAACTAACAGTATTCTAGACCTATTTTAGCCTCTTTAAATAACTAGTAACCCCTTTTAGCTTAACCAATATACCAAGTATATTCCAGTATTATATTAACTAGACCTTATAAGACTTCCTAAATAACTTTATAACTATCTATATAGATAATATCCTTATTTTTATAGATAAATCTCTAAAAAAGCATTAGTAGTAGATATACTTAATATTATAATAATTTTACAAAGTAGATTTACAAATTAATATTAATAAGTTAGAGTTCAAGATAAAAAACATAAAATATCTTAATTTTATAATAGAGGCTAGTAAAGGAATATAAATAGACTTAATAAAAATAAAAATAATATAAGAATAATAAATACTAACTACAGCTAAAAAAATATAATAATTCTTAGAATTTACCAACTTTTACTACTAGTTTATCTATAATTACTCCGCAGTAGTATAGCTATTAACCAATCTTATATAAAAGAATATAGTCTTTAAGTAGAATAATACTATAGATCAAGTTTTCTAAAAGTTAAAAAACCTCTTTATTACTAAGCTAGTCCTCATCCTTTTCAACCCTAAATAAAAAACTATTATAGAAACCAATTCCTTAGAATATATAAATAAAAACACTCTCTCTTAGTATAATAATAAAGAATAGCTTTAAATCTACATCTACTACTCCTAGAAGCTCAACCTAATAAAGTATAATTATAAAATCCATAATAAAAAATTATTTACTATTATTAACTACTTAAAATAATAAAAGACTAAACTTATATCATTAATAGCCTCCTTTACTATTATAATAGACCACAATAATCTATACTACTTTATAAAGATTTAATAATTAAATAAGCAATAAATACACTAATAGATTCTTCTCTCCTAGTTTAATTTTAAACTTATTTATTAACCTAGATTATAAGCTTTCTATCTAAATACCCTGTCATAGTAACTATAGAATATATTAAAAGATAAGTATAATAATTAATTTATATACTAAGACTAAATTCTCTTACCACAGGCCTTTTTTAATTATTTTATTAATTACTCTAAAGATTTTTTACTATCTAGTAATATCTAGATCATCTTAATAACCACTTTACTAATAATAAACAACAATAAAGAACTCCAAGATCTATAAATAGAAGCTAAAATCTAAGATAATAATTATCCCTATATTAAGTAAGCTATTATTAATAATCTTTAAATATTCTTATAAGATCTAAATCTAAAGATAACTATTATAAACTATATAGTTAATAAATAAGAATATCTTCTATATTATAACTAGTAATAGATCCCAGATTATAAGCCACTTTAGACAAGAATAATATAATATTACTATAATTCTTTACTTTTAGAGCACTCTAGTCATAATAGAATAAACACTATTATAAAAAGAATATTCTTCTAGCTATATATAAGCTATAATATCTAATAATTTATAAATAATTATAATAAATATAGTATAAATATAATCTAGAGAGAATAGAGGTAAAAATTATTAAAACTATTCCTAGTCCTAGAATAGATTTAGTAAGAGATTAGTATCAACTTTATTAATAAATTATCTATTAGTAACAATTACTACTATCTTATAGTTATAATAGATAGATTAAATAAAGATATTATCTTAGTTCTATTAAAAGATCTTAGTGCTAAGATAATTATACATAAATTTCTACAATTCTTTATTACTTACTATAGATTCTCTAGAGATATTATCTTAGACTAAAATACATAATTTATAAATAAAATATAAAACTATATATACTAGAGTATAAAGACTAAATAATATCTATTAATTATATAACACCTACAAACTAATAGTCAGACTAAGTAAATAAATACTATTATTAAAGACTATCTATAAAAGCACTATAACTATTTCTAGAATAATTAAAGCAGTTTATTTTTAATAGCTAAGATAATAATTAATAACTAGATATTATTAATTACTAGAATAAGCCCTTTCTTCCTTACACATAAATACAATTTAGAGATTATAGATCTATAGAACACCTCCTATAAGCTAATAACATATTATAAGAAATAAGAAATTACAAAAGATATTATCAAGAAACTAGTATAAGTAGTAAACCTAATATAAACTAAAATAATAGTAATATAATAATACATAAAGAAGTCTATAAATTAGTATTATAATATAGCCTATACTTACTAAGTAAGAAATAAAGTATAACTTAATTTATATAATATTTATATAGACTAGCCATCTAAGAAGCTAGACTATAAACATACAAAGTTTATAATATTAAAAAAGATTAATATATATACTTATTAATTAGATATTTCTAAGAATATATATAATATATTCTATATAGCCCTATTATAGTCTATATCTAAGAACCCTTTTTTATTATAAGAAGTATCAGACTATCAGCCCCTAAACTAGTTAATTAATAGAGAATTAGAATATATAATTAAAAGAATTAAAAAAAATATATATTATTAAGTAAGAATATAGCAAGCAACACTAATACTTAGTAAAATAGTTAAAATATAACTAATAAGACTAACAACCAGCACAGAATCTATAAGACATTATTATACTTAATATTTAAGAATACACACAGAGAGAAGAGAGAGGTAATATTATAAGCTAACCTTATAATAGATATTTAAGCAAAGCTCTTATAATTACTTTATTAACTATTTTATTAACCTAGTACCTGCTTAGTACCCATATCTACACTCTATACCTATATTTACACACTTACCTCTACCTCTAAAGGGCAGATCCACCTTTATTATTAGACAATACCTACTAGAAACTTCTACTTCCCCTTACCCATATAAACCCCTATATACTCCTAATATCTATTACTTCTCTTTCTCTTTCTTTCCTTATATTGTGATTTCTACTCAAGTATACCCTTATAGTGAGCATCAGGCAGGACTAGCCCGTAACATAATCCTATAGATACTATAACTAAGACTAAACCCTATCTAGTTTTATAGAATCTTATTAACATTAATAAATTATAACTTTATATTAAGAGATTTGTTAAGTACACATTAATATTAATAGATTAATATCTTCTTATAGAAATATTAATACTGCTATAGAACCTAGCTGGACTAGCTATAAACCTTTTTCTTATTATTTTCTATATATTTTTTCTTTCAGATTTATCTTCTTATATTCATCTAGATTATATATTATTTCTTATACTAGATTATTATCTAGTCATGTCAATTTTCTATTTTTTAAAAAGGCTCTAGTATATGAACCCCTATCAACCTGGATATCTGTCTTAAGTAATTGCTTAACCTGTAGGAAGCCTTTATGGAATATATTTCTTAATGTTATAAGAAATCTCTGGAAAGCTTTATTATATATAATTTATTATATAGGAATAGCATCATGTTTTATATCTAGATATGCCTTATATTTCTTTATAGCTATGTTCCCGCGTTTTGGCTATTTCTGTATGTTTTGGATTAGGATATTAGAGTGGCCATTAAGGCTCTCCACGCAGGCATAAATATAGCCTCAATCCCCCATCAATTAGTGTTAGGAATCAGCTATCAATATCAAGGAATTTACCTATATTGATTTGAGCTTACAACGTAGGCTTGTTGGACTAGCCTTACACCAATCTGTGCTTCGTGTTCGCGGACCGTGTAGAACCAACAGTTCTATATACAGCTTCCTTAGAATAGGTGGTATCAGATTGGCCCTATCTAGATTCCTATGATGAGTCTAGTTTATTGATTCTTTATAATATTTCCTATGGGTGTTCTTCCCGATTGGACATCTCCGAGCATATAGC
Source organism: Talaromyces sp. PYS2103 (assembly GCA_023625975.1). Classification (NCBI taxonomy): domain Eukaryota; kingdom Fungi; phylum Ascomycota; class Eurotiomycetes; order Eurotiales; family Trichocomaceae; genus Talaromyces; species Talaromyces sp. PYS2103. The sequence continues at coordinate 7,014 of JAMAGB010000079.1, forward strand.
ATTCGCCTACATTGACAAGGCATCCCTTTCCTACTCCAGTACCTAGGTAGAGCGCTGAATAAATGATCTTAGAAGTATGACCCCGTCTCCCGCTTCTTTCTCTTCTGCTCTAGTGTATGATGAGCGTAACTCAAATCATCTTCATTCCACAAGTCTGCCAGGTCAAAGTCAATTCCTCGTCCCTGAGCTTCCAATGCCAGAAATCCTGGCGCAAATATCTCGATTTCATCCTCCCAGTCTACTAACTGAAGATTGTTTGTACTAACATCTCTTCTTTCTAAAAGAACACCAACAATAGATAGAAGGGGTTCATCCATATTTATTCTATCGCGATGTTAGCTGCTTTTTGGGTAATCTAGACATAGAAGAATCTTACGGTTGATTAAAGTAAGGGTCAGCAAACGCTCTGTCGTTTTCATAATCAAATAGTCGATGAAAAGACCAGCCCAGCCCATAATAAAACGAAGATATCTGGGCATAATTCCAAGGCAGGAGATTGGCAAATTCTCCTATCTCTCCGTTAGGTTTGAATGTCATCACTGCCACTCGACCCTGATTTAAATTGTCCTGGTCGATCACAGTATAAGGTGTATTTGAGTATTCTTTAGGGAAAACCACCGTGCCGGAATAGGTCATGGAGACAGCGCGGAAATCAGCTGGGTGCAGTCTGCAGAAAGAGGTTAATCAATAAATCGTGATAGGAGAAGAAGTTGGTATAATTCGGTGTTGTAGATGAGTCAACCAAGATATCCGGAATTTGAGAGGACTCCCGGCTTGCATGACATAGGGGGTGGGTGGCCGCGTCATTGTTGTGGAAGTATAGGAGAATAAGGCTCTTGACCAGACGTAAATAGTTATCTGTATGATGCTCCTTATCCACTGAAGCCAGGCAGAAGCAGTGTTTGTCCCCAAGGCCAACCTTGGAGAGAAGATGCGGTGGGTAGTCCAATGCCGATTTTCTGGGAGGAGCACGCTCTTGATAAGACTAGAATAATTGGATATATTAATCCAGCTTCAGAATTTAGGCGGTGGATTTGGATGTATGGCGCACATCTCGAAAGGCCTGATCCGAGGAGGCCCATTTTGCAATCAGCGCCCGTCGTTGTTGCATTTCATCATTGAGATCAGTCTTTGGAAACCACTCCTCCTGGTGAAATATCAGTATTAGACACTGTGCATTTTGCAGTTTATAGGAAATGGCTTAATCATTGTAACTGGCACGGGTCATACCTCTACGAACTGACACCATCCTTTGCATTCATCTGTCCAGTTCTTCCAATCCTCATCCTCTGATCCAACGGTCAAATCTTCAGCTGGGTGAGGACGAACAAACGAGGGAATGCCACCTGGCCACAGCTATTCAGGTGTGAGTATTGGCTGTAACATATTTGCGCAATTGGATATAACCCGGAAAGTTATTCGTATGTTTGGTTTTGCTATTGTGCGAGATAGGAAAGATCCACGGTTCCTCGACTTGCACTCTGTACTCGTTACTCTTTATTGAGAAATGCCATGTACTGTATTGTTTTGATCGTCTATCTAGAAGTGAAATTTTCTGGCGCAAAGTTGTGCGTGCTAATTTAGTAAGGGCAAATCTTTATCATAGCCGTGAAGCGACCCACCAATGAGACTTCAAACTTGGCTCGCTACGTACTCTGAGTCTGTAGTCTGTACAATAATAACTAGTGGGTACTTTATTCTTATCTCAGTTCCTTTGGCTCAACGGAAACTAGTGGTAGATGACTAGGGTAGACAGGCTCAATATGTTGTGAAAAGGAGGAAGAACTAGCAAGCATAATCAGCAATCCACTAGGTATATACGTTTTGTCAATTGCAAGTGGCCGTACCTTGATGTCTCAGAACCTTCCTGAATGCCTGAACTGAAATCAAATTCCAGAACCTGTGCTTTCCAGACGCAGCATATGGCCTTACAGCATAATCGAAACAATAGCAAAGGTCATTATCCGCTCCACGCTTCTATTCTACAATCCCCAAATTGGATAGAGTCTCCCCCTCTACAGCTAACTCTCAGGGCCCTGTACGCTCAAGAGCTCCGGGAGCACGTTCGAGGTCTGAGACGTTCCTGCCATGCACGTAGTTTGCATGAGCCCAATCAAGTATTTTCGAGTAAAGCAGACACTTGTGCACACTGTAATGGCCAATTCAGCTTCAAGTGTGACGAAGGCAACAGCGCACAAGACCTTACGTGCTGAAATCTGGAAATGGCTGCTTCCAGCCTTTAGTCCAAACATAAGTGACCATACCAACGCCTGGATCACACATGAGCTGTTGCATAATATAATTAATGTCGATGTCGAGAATTTGCCGTCTCTGACCGAGAGACTTACCTTCTGACGCAGCATATCCACACAGTGGTCTGAAATATAGTTAGCATGCCTTGGCTCCCTTCAGCCTTTTCTAAATTTCTTACGAGAGACTGACCGAGATGATATCTCAAAGTTGCTTGGTCCTCCCATTCCTTGTTTCTGGGTAGATAATAATCATATACGTCGCTTGTCGCAGCATGTTGACGCAATGCAGTTGGTGGAATACCTCAATACCGGCTATATACCCTCCATCCATTTCTTCCGTGTACTTGGCCGCAAAATCAGACGCGTTGACTCGATCGAGCTGGTCTTTGGACAGTCGAACCAGACATCCACTAGGATACGTGATCTCTTCCCACGCGTCATCAATGCCTTGACTCGGAGAACCACGGAACCTGTTAGAATCTCGAAGCGCTCCGTTAAAGCGTCGTTGAGAGAGCTCCCCGTCGTCATAAATCTCAAGCGCAGGCGACCAAGTCGATATCTGCTGTACACAACTTGTCTTTTGGTTCAGTCAAAATTATCGTGAAGGAAAGAAAACTCGGAACAAAGCCAAATATCATTCCTCCACCAAGCGAACGAAGGTTCCAGATCTGACGATGATGGCTACTCATAGTTTTTTTCATTTTTGATGGGCTCATCCTCATGGCCGTGGAAGCTACATCTGTTGGCGTCCCCGGCACCGTCCACAAGTTGGTAGCTGAACATCTCGTCCCGGCTTGTCAGGTTTTGTCTCGTCAAATATTGTAGTGGTGGTCCACTCCATATATTTGTATCGACGGCTGCAGGGTTATTCCGGCTTCCGGCCAACGGTGTACAGCGAGCTGTGTGAACGGGCAGGTAGCTAGATACATACATTCTCGATCATTCATTCAATACAACAAGTTCTCTTCTCAGATTGGTTATACCAGATTGGTTCATTGGTTCTCGTACATTGGTTGTTCATATCGGTTCTATATACAGTTCCCCGGGATAGGCGATATCAGATTGGCCCTATCCGGATTCCTGTGGTGAGCCTGGCTTATTGATTCTTCATATTGTTTCCTATGAGTGTCCTTTCCGATTGGGCATCTCCAAGCATATAGCATTCGCCTACATTGACGAGGCATCCATTTCCTACTCCAATATGAATACAAATGAAGGGTAATCTCAAGGTTACCTCAAGACACGAGCTTCCTGACTTGTAAGCCACACCAGTAATGTTTATTCCACACTTGTTGTGGACAGTAGTTGTCTGACTCGGTTGATCACTGAACAGCACGAACTTACAGAGTATAGTCCTATTACTATCTAAGGTTGTGTACTGTCAAGGGCTAATCAGAGTGTATCATTGCCCAGAATTCTATTCTGCGGTACTATTGGTGAAGGATATAAGATATCTCCAAGGTTCGGAGAACATGAGACTTTTCATCATCATTGGTATACCACTTATCGCCCCTGTTTAAAAGTGGCCCAGTGCATGAATTCTTACTGTACTGGTGAAATATGTATGGTAAGGTAACAAAGAATCATGCAGGAGACGTTTAGGCCAACCGCCAACTACAACATCACGACCGACGAGAGTCAAGTACAATTCTTTTTTTTTTTGGTTCGTCCGCAAAGTTGCACCAACATTTCCATTCGGGCTGATCTCGGATAGAGTCCAAGTCCATACGATCAGACGTTTCTCAAGACCTGTCAATGCGTCACATTTTCATAACCACAAAATTTCCACCCCCACTTAACGGGCCCTCATATTTGGTCAAACAGTCTTTTGTTACAAAACCAACTTGCATGACACTAGCAGGAACTAGTGCTAAGAAGAAAAGGTAAAATACTACAGCCACACTTTCATAGCTAGACACGCAATTGCTAACCCATCTATTAGAACCATACCAAATCAGACATGGCATATCCCTCGAGGAGGATCAGCTGGGCGCTACACTTCTCTGCAACTACAGCTACAGGCGCCCACGCGTTTGTGGGATGAAGTCCGCAAAGAAAGATTGCGGCGATGCCGAATGCTAACGTCCAGACAATGACCAAGTTGATAAGTATTTTGGTGATGACATCGAAGGTTGGGCGTATCTGCATCGCGCAAAAGATCTTGCGGTAGGTAGAAGAAGAGGATGCTGAGTTTCAGCAAGCTGAGTGCAAAGACTCTAATAAAATCAAAGAAATACTGGATCTACATAACGAACTCGGTATTAACTTAGTGATTTGATCATATCTAGAAGATTGAAACTACCTTTTGAAGTCGAATCTGCAGGTCAGAGTCTGAGAACAGGTAGCCATCCGGACCAGGTACATCCGACGGCGGAAGAAGATCTCCCAACGAATGTGTCGCAGCTCCCCAGAAGAGAAGGCCTGCAAGCACAATTTCCAGGAGCTGAGAATGTCAGTCATTTAAACCGAGGGATGGGATGTTTCAGTTTGGGCTTCACTGCCTACCTACCAAAGCTGGAATAGTCAACCAGTCGTCAACCCACGGTCAAATTTTCGTCCTCGCTCGCGTGTAGAAACGTAGAGATACGACGACGATACCGAGAACAGGAAATAGGGTGCTTATGACAATCAGTGCTGCGGGTGTAGCGTATGTTCTCGGCATGGCGATATCCAAACCCAATGTGAGAAATTAAGTTACCCTCGAGAAGGAGGAAGATTGATGGGACGAGAAAGGAGATATATCGTCTTGGAGTGTTCGTGCATGTAAGTAGCGTAAAAGTAGCATGGGATAAGATTGTCGGAATTCGTCCAGCTGATTCCTTTGAATGATCGGTTCTTCAATTGAGTGTGTGGCCCTTCCCCTCCACGCATAGGAATCACGCCGTGTACACTAAGAGTATAATTCAGCGCATCATAGAGGGATTTTTATTATCTTGGCTCTGCCCTTTTCGGCGGGTATGTTTGGGGACCCTTGTCCTAAGATGCGGGCATCCCTGTCCATGATGTCGATCACCATTGCAGCAAGTGCGACACATGCACTTATTCGTTATTTTAAATACGAATGATTTTACACCCTTTACATGGAATTAATACTAGAGTCATTTATTCGTCCAGACTCTAGAGGGAAAATGAAGGGCTAGGTTTCCGGAAAGTTTACACGGAGATACCTGCATGCTTCACGGTATGGTACTCTACTTCCTCTTACAGTACTGGAGCCAGTCATTTTATACATATTGTACATATTGTACAATCAGGCTGTGACTCAGTGATCAGGCATATTTTGCAGATCTAAAACCTTCCTATGGTATGACTGACTTCTTTGTGTCTGTGGTTGTCTTTGTTACACAAGTATACGGTATGGTAAAAATATTTTCCTGGTCGGACAGTTTGGTTCACCTCGTCTACATGTCCCCTCGTCTTGCAACTTCTGCCTTGTCAGATTATATTTGCAAAAACAATAATAAAAGAGCCATAGAGAACCGAAGTCCTCATAAGTCGTGTCTATCCACCATGGCTATCATGACTGTCTTTCAAATCTTACAGACAACTGCAATTTTATCATTACTGCTAGTAGTAGTAGAAGCTTTATCTCAACACAGACCTTTCTGACGAAGGCCTATATATGAAGGGGGCAGCCTGAGGCAGCAAAAATCAAGCCACACATCTACACCGCTTACCAATTCGGGCGCCAGCCGGCCTTCGTCAGAAGGGTCTGAAAGAAA
>JAMAGB010000080.1:0-12412 GCA_023625975.1 Talaromyces sp. PYS2103
ATAATAGTCTTCTTTTTTTTCTCTATAATTAATATAATAGTCTTTATAATATTTATAGTATATATAAAATCCTATTATACTATAAAAATAGATATAGATATATTAGTATAACTAATATTTATTTTTATAATAGATAGCTTAGCTATATTAGATTTACTTTCTATATTATAGAATTAAAAGACTATATATTATAAGATAAAAAAAGCTATAAGTAAATCTTTAATAATTATATTATTAATTATTTATTATAATATCTTTTTATATAAGTTAAGAGTATTATTCTTTTTTTTTAATTTAGATTATAATTTTTTTTTTATTATTATACTACTATTAACCTAGTTCTTTTTTTTTATAGATTAGAAATTATACTTTCTCTTCTTTTCTATATTCTTTATAATAATATCTTCTATAGCATCCTTCTTACTCTTATTTTTTTATTTTTTAATTCTTTAAAAAGACTGCTCTATATCTTTTTTTTTCTTAAAAAAACTCACTCTTTTTAACTAGAAAGCTAGATAATCTTTTTACTATTAATACTTTTATCTAATAACTTTTTTAACAGCAAAGGTATTAATATTAGTCTCTAGTTAATTCTTACTATTATTATTTTTATTCTTATTATTTATATTAATAATAGTATTATTCTTATTTCTTACTATATTAATAGATATCTAGAATATCTTTACTGCTACTATAATATCTATACTTAATATAATTAGTATTCTCTAGATATTATACTACTTTCTTACTATTTTTATATTTAGAATATTAGTTTTAAAATATATCTTAGATCTTTCTTGTCTAGGCTAATTAATATATATCTAATTAGTTATAGAGTTAATATAATAGTATTTAATATTAATATTAATCTACTTTACTTTATATATAGTTTATCTATATCTAGGCTAGCTATAATAATAGTAATTATTATAACTTAATACTAAGCTAGAAGAGAGAAATAGTATTTAATTTTATATATTCTAATTAATTCTAATATCTATAGTACTTATTATTAGTATTATTATTAAAAACTTTATAATTAAATTATCTAGCTTTTAATTAATATTAATATTCTTTAAGAGTTTTATAAGAATATATATTCTATCTCTTTAATTTATTAAGCTTACTTATCCCATATTAGCCTATTTTCTATTAAATATTATATTAATAAAAAGAGTAGCATCATTACCTTATTTATATTACTTAAATATTATCTCTAATTCTAAGACTATATTCTTTTTATCAAATATCTTCTATCTTTAATTAATACTAGTTAGGAACAGCTATATATACTAGAAAAACTAAATAAAATTAATAATATTAGAATCCTTAAAATTAATAGCATATTTATCTATACTCTTATTTTATAATCTATTAGATAAACTATAGAGAAACTATATTCTATAAATATACTTATTAATCTAATCTTTCTTAAGCATCTATCTAAAGATAATAATAAACTTTTAGAAATAAATCTAGATTATCTTATCTAACTCTTACTTCTTCTTTAAATAGGTTTTAAAATAACATTAGAAATTAATCTACTATTTAATATTTTATTTATAGAATTCCTTCTTTACTTATTTATAGATATCTAGCTAATTCTTAAACTTAAACTCTACTAAGACTTATATCTAGTTTCTAATAAAAATAATATAATATAATATAACTTCTTATATCTTTTTCTTATTAATAAGAATACTATATCTATTATATATTAATTTAAATTAATAAAGAAACTTAGTTATATTTTTATTATTAAATTAAGGTCTATTAAATATATTAAATAGAGATATAAATAGATAAATATAATTTATTAGTATTATAATTATAAACTTATCTTTACTATTAGCTAAAATTATAAAAAAGAACTTTTTAATATTAATATAATTTAATATTATCTTAGCTTACTACATTTCTATATTAGAGCTATTTTTTAAGATAATATCTATATTATAAGCTATAAAGAATCTTTTTTCTATTATTCTTAATAAAGTAATATTCATAATTAAAGCTTTTTTTAAAAACTAATAGTTATTAAATATTATATTTTTTTTTAGTAATTTTTTTTTAGCCCTTATATATCTCTACTAGTTAAAGGATATAAATTATAAATTAAATATAGTTTTTAAATATATATAATATCTATTAGAATTTTTTTATTTCTATTAATATCTATTACTTTAGCTATTTTAATACTTAGATATTATTTATCTATTTTTTTATTATATTAGAAAGAAATAAAGCCCTAAAGCTTTTACTATACTTATTAAGATCTATTCTATAAATAAAATTTAATTTATTTATATTATAGCTAAAGATATAGTTTATCTCTTTTTCTATTATATTAATATTAATTTTCTATTAAAATCAAATTAATCCTCTAATTCTGCTAATTCTAATTTCTAATTTTAATTTAATTTTTTTATCTATAAGCTCTCTTTACCTTGAAACTTTTATTATAATATAGTTATTTAAATCTTTTATACTATATAGATTATTAAATATATAATAGAAAAGAAATATTTTATTAATATAAATAAATACTATATACTTAGAAATATCTAGCTAAGAAGAATATCTATAGAAAATAATATAAAGAATTAATAAACTAGGCTTATTATAGAAATCTAAATAGAGTTAATCTAATATTACCTATCCTAAAAAAGCTATATATAGAACTAATATAAATAACTAATATATAAGAATCAATAAACTAATCTAATATAAGAATCTATTATATTATAATAATAATAAATAATAAATCCTAGCTAACTACTTACTCATTCATACAACTCACTATATCCTATTAGCCAGAGGCCAGAACAACCCTGCTACCACCAGTGCAAATATATGTAGTGGACCACCACTACAATATTAATATTAGTCTGCTTTATTTTGTATATAGCTTACCTGTATCTAGACTAATTATAATAATAGCAGCTATTATAACTTAGTGCTAAGCTAGAGAAAGAAAATAGTATTTAATTCTATATATTTTAATTAGCTTTAATATCTATAGTATTTATTATTAATACTATTATTAAGAACTTTATAGTTAAGTTATCTAGCTTTTAGCTAATATTAATATTTATTAAGAGTTCTATAAGAATATATATTCTATTCTCTTAACCTGTTAAACTTATTTATTTTATATTAATCTATTTTTTATTAGATACTATATTAATAGAAAGAGTAATATTATTATTCTATTTACAGTGGGATGAAAAATGTTTCCGCACCCCCCTTATCCGAAACACCCACACCGCCATTGATTCTGCCAGCAGAAACGCGTACACATCGCGTCTCATACAAATTTACATATATACCCTATAAATGAATATTTTTCATATAAAATGCCTCCCATATGGCGCACTGCGCGTAGGGAACTTGACCCTTGTATAAGGGCTCAGATATGTAAACTCTATACTCAGGCACATTGGGATTATAAATGTATATATAAAGTGTATCCTGAGATCTCTCTATCAACTATCTGCGATACTATTAAGAAGGAGTAAATATGTATAAATTAATGTTCTAAGCCTCGTTCTGGGGCCCTAGAAAAGTTAATAGAGGAGAATAAATAAAAGTTTATTAATTTAATAGTTTAAAATTCTTATATTAAATATAAAGAGCTTTGAAATACTATTAATAATAAGATTATAATCTGAACTATCTAAAATATATTTTAATAAATCTATAAAAGAAAATAAAAGCAGTGAAAATGGTCTAAGATTCTTTCTCTTAATATTTAAAAGAGACTAGATTAGGCTATATAATATATATATTATATACTATAAGAATAGTAGTGTATCTTATAAAGTGATGAATATACTATTAAACATAGTAAGAGGGGTTAAATGATATAAATATAGCATTTGTTATTAGAGTAGCTTAAAGAGTATGATGTATATAAGATTTATATAGAGAAAAGCATTAAAAAGATATTTTAGGCTAGATTTAAATTTGATTAATGGAATTAATTAATCTTATTAATCTCAGATAGCTTATCTATAGGGGGAGGTATTATGGTAATAATTATAGAGTAATTTTATATAGAATAACTTTTTGAGTTATTTATTAAGGAGGATATCTTTATATAGGATAATACTCCTATATACTAAGCTTGAATTATATAAAATCTGATATAAGAACTAAGGCTTAAGACTATAAATTAGTCTCTATATTTGCCGGATCTTAATCCTATCAAGAATCTTTGGATGATAATGAAAATAATCATTATTAATAATTATCCTAAGCTGTAAAATGTACTAGATAATAATTAAATATTATCTTAGCTTATATAGGCTGTAAAATAAGCATGGGAGTCAATTAAGCTATATATATTGAGGAATCTAAGTAATATAATACCAAATAGAGTATATGTGGTTATAGAGACAGATGGCTAGTATACGAAGTATTAGGGCTTTTTGGAGGTTTCAGGTGTCTAGATTATTACTATATTAGGAAGGCGGTAAATTTTCGGGTAGCATACAAATTGATAGGGGTGCGGAAACATTTTTCGCGGCACTGTATATTATTTAAAAATTATCTCCAGCTTTAAGGCTATATTTTTTTTATTAAATATTTTTTATTTTTAGTTAATATTAGTTAGAAATAGCTGCGTATACTAGAAAAGCTAAATAAAATTAATAGTATTAGGATTCTTAGAGTTAATAGTATATTTATTTATAATTTTATTCTATAATCTACTAAGCAAGCTATAAAAAAATTATATTCTATAAATATATTTATTAATCTAATCTTTCTTAAGTACCTATTTAGAGATAGTAATAAATTCTTAGAGATAAATCTAAGTTATTTTATCTAATTTTTATTTTTTTTTTAAATAGACTTTAAGATAGTATTAGAAGTTAATCTATTATTTAATATCTTATTTATAGAATTCTTTTTTTATCTGCTTATAGATATCCAGCTAATTTTTAAGTTTAAATTTTAATAAGGCTTATATCTAGTTTCTAATAAAAATAGTATAATATAATATTATTTTTTATATTTTTTTCTTATTAATAAGAATATTATATCTATTATATATTAATTTAAATTAATAAAGAAATTTAGTTGTATTTTTATTATTAAATTAAAGCTCACTAGATGTATTAGATAGAGATATAGATAAATAAATATAATTCACTAGTATTATAACTATAGATTTACTTTTACTATTAGCTAGAGTTATAGGGAAGAGCTTTTCAATATTAGTATAGCTTAATATTATCTTAGTCTACTATGCTTCTATATTAAAGCTATTTTTTAAGGTAGTATCTATATTATAAGCTATAAAAAATCTTTTTTCTACTACTTATAATAGAATACTATTAATAAATAAAGTTTTTTCTAAAAACTAATAGTTATTAAATATTATTTCTTTCTTTAGTAGTTCTTCTTTTTTCTAGTTCTTATATATTTCTACTAATTAAAGAATATAGATTATAAATCAGATATAATTCTTAAATATATATAATATCTATTAAGATTTTTCTATCTTTATTAATATCTATTGCTCTAGCTGTTTTAATACTTAGGTATTACTTATCTATTTTCTTATTATATTAGAAAAGAGTAAAATCTTAAAGCTTTTACTATATTTATTAAGATCTACTCTATAAATAAAACTTAACTTATTTATATTATAACTAGAGATATAATTTATTTTTTTTTATTATATTAATACTAATCTTTTATTAGGATTAAATTAATTCTCTAATTCTACTAATTCTAATCTCTAATCTTAATTTAATCTTTTTATCTATAAGCTCTCTTCATTTTAAAGCTCTTATTATAATATAGTTATCTAAATCTTTTATACTATATAGATTATTAAATATATAGTAGAAAAAAAATACTTTATTAGTATAAGTAAATACTATATACTTAGAGATGCCTAGCTAGAAAGAGCATCTATAGAAAATAATATAAAAAATCAATAAGCTAGGCTTATTATAGAAATTTAGATAAAGTCAATCTAATATTACCTATTCTAGAGAAGCTATATATAGAACCAATATAAACAATCAATATATAAAAACTAATAAACCAATCTAATATAAGAACTTGTTATATTATAATTAATAATAATAAATAATGATCCTTGCTAGCCACTCACCTGTTCACACAATCTCACTGATTCTATTGGCCAGAGGCCGGAACAACCCTACTTCCGACGGTGTAAATATATGTAGTGGTGATTACCACTACAGTAGTAATAGTAATTAGAATTTAAAAGATATACTTCTTTTATTTAAAAAAAGAATATATATATTAGATAAAAAAGATCTATAAACTAGATTACTTAATAAGATATATTAATAATTATATAGTCTATATATAAATAAATATATATTATAATTTATTTCTAGACTTGCTATAGCTATTACTAATATTAATAAAACTATAATAATATATTTTTTTATTTATCTATACTCAATATGGCCAACTAGGATTGTCTAAGCTATCTTACATAGGGTTATTAGAGAATTTAAGAAAAACTATGTAAGTTTCCTATATAGAAGAATTTATATATAAATTTATATTAGAAAAGTTCCTTTATAAAAATTTTTTTACTTAGGAATTTTTTATATAAATTAGTATTAAAAAAGTTCCTTAATAGAAATTTATTAGATAAAAAACCTCTCTTTTTTTTCTATTATAAAGCTACATATATAAATTCTATTTTTATAGAATCTAAATTTACTTACAAGAGATAAATATAAAATTAAGTAATCTTAAATTCTACTAGTACTCATAGAGGCTAGTAAGTATTATTATTTTTCTTAATTTTAATAATTAAAAGGCTAGACTATCTTATAGATTTATATAGCTAGAGCTAGATTCAAACTAATGATCCCACACAGTTGATGCCTTATAAATCAGGCGACCAACCCCGATAGATGGACACGTGCGGGCTTTCCAGGCGAACGGCGAACCGTTCAGCCATCCGGCCTATAATAATATATCTTTATAAATTTTATAACTTATCTTCTAGATAAAGTGGGTTATAATATAATATTTATAATAATAGATTATTTAAATAAAATATTAATATTAATACTCTATTATAAGAATATTAATATAAAGAAACTAGTTTAATTATAAATAAAATATATATATTCTAGAATAAGATTATTAGATTCTATTATCTTAGATAAAGGGCTGTAATTTATATTAGAATTTTAAAAAAAATATATTAGATATTAGATATTAAAATAGTATTATTAATAGTTGTGACGGCCTAGACCTGTATAGCCCTGCAATGTGTGTCATATGACTCTGCTCGTCAGATATTCGGATGTCAGATATTCTGAAGTATCCTGATATAAAGCCGTACAGCTGGAACACTAATCGCATTAGGAATAGTAGCCGTATCTCTAAGCAAGGATAAATAATACCTCTAGCCCCTATTAGATCTTATTATTGTTTTTATTCTCTCAATCTAGTATTCTAGCTTGATAGGCTGCCTAGATAGCTAATAGAAATCTAACTTAAGCTTATATATTATATAATATTAGATTCATTATTACTTTCTTATCTAATTAGACTAGCTTCTCTATAATTATAATTGTGTAGTAATACTATCATATTATATAATAGAGCTCTAAACTCTTTTTTTACTTCCCTTCTTAGACTAGTTATTAAGTTAATTAGTTAGACTTTTTCTTTTTAACATCTTTTACTACCTTTATCCTTACTTATTCAGCTAATTATAGAACAAGTTCACACTATTATTATTAAGCTTTATAATAAAGTTAAGAGCTAGCATGACTAAATTAACGCGCTATATATCTAGCTTAATATATAAAACTAGAGCCAATTATATACCCAGCTAAAACCTATTTTACCTAATCTAGAAAAATTTAGGGATTTATCATATAAATATAATACATAGCTACCAGCAATCTAAACTAAATTAGCTATTAATAATAATATCTTAAACAGCAAAACTACTAGATTTTACTATATCTATCTAAATCTAGAATCTTTTATATAAGCTATAGTACTACCACAACTTACTCTAACTATAATATCTAATAAATAGAATCTATAAATAATTCTTAACTAATTAGAGTGCATATATTTAAACCCTAATAAAATTATAAATGCCAAAGACTGACTTTTCTCACTAAAGTAAGACTCTAATTTACTATAAATCTATACTACCTACTTTAAATACCTCCTTTATAAAGCAAATAGCTAAGACTAGCCTAACAGTAATAAAATCTCTATTTACCACAATAAGCTTAGTTTAAATTTACAGACCCATCTATTTACTTAGCTTGAACTACTATACATATATTCTAATTATATAAGAATCATACAATACCTTACTCAGCACTAAACTGGAATAATATTATCCTTTCTAAATAATATAAACTATATAAACAGTAATAGAGACAAGATAGATTTATCAATATTAGAACTAGCTATATTTAATTTATCAGTAATTAATTTATTAGTAAGCAAAGCCATTCCTTTAGAATTAACTAACCTATTAATATACATTGATATCAGGTGCCCAAGATATAGATTATATAACCATATTCACCCTGATTGCCCGCTGCGGCCCTATAATAATCTAAAACTAATTTAGGACCCCTTAAAGGATTAGATTTGATTTATTTAAGATATTTGATTTGTTTATTTATTTTTTTAAGGCTTTATATAAGCTTAGAGGCTAAGCTTTTTCTTTAAGAGAAGTAATATAATGGCTTAGACCTATATAGCCCTACAACATATATTATATAACTCTACTTATTAGATATTTAGATGTCAGATATTCCAAAGTATCCTAATATAAAGCTGTATAGCCAGAATACTAACCACATTAGGAATGGTGGCCGTGTCCCCAAGCAAGGATAAATAGTGCCTCTGGCCCCTGTTAGATCTTGTTGTTGTTTTTATTCTCTCAATCTAGTATTCCAGCTTGACGGGCTGCCTAGATAGCCAATAGGAATCTAGCTTGAGCTTGTACGTCACATAGTAATATATATATAAATAAATAGATAAACTAAGATTACTAATTAGTATTTATTTTAATAGTTAAAATTATATATAAGTTATTATTAAAATAATTGATTAGAATAACTTATAATTATTAATTTTATAATAGCTATATTATTATAAGATTTAATAAACTTATTATTATTTATAGTTAAAAAAGATTTCTAATTAAGAATATTATTTAATTAAAAGAAACTAGATCTATTATTATAACTTATAGTTAATAAAAAAGAAGTGAGAGAATAGATAAAATAATTCTAAGATATCTAGGAATTTATTTATAATAATATTAAATAAGTATAGTAAAAATAAAAGAAATAAGTAGATAAATATTAAAAAGATATAAATTTTAATATAAGTAATAAGATTATAATATTAATAAAGAATTAAAATATAAAATATTCTAATAAGAAGCTAAATAATTAAACTATAGAATTATTTTAAATTATTAATAGAATTAGCTATATTTATAAGTTAAAACTAGATAATAGAATTAATATATATTCTATATTTATATTAGAGAAATTTAAAAGAATATTATTATTAGAATTATTAATTAAATAGATATAGAATAAAATATTACTAATTAAAATAAATAATAAATAAAAATAAAAAGTAAATAAAATATTAGATTTTAAATTATAATAAAAGAAACTATTTTATTAAGTAAAATAAATAGATTATAATTCTAACTTAAAATAGTATTTAGTAACTTTAAAAAATATATTATAATTAATATCTAGAAAAACTAGAATCTCTAATAAATTTATAGAAGTAGCTTAATATAAAAAGTTAAAATAAGTTTATTAAGAATAATTTAAAGAATATATATATAGTAGTAATTATAGAGATTAAAAATACTTCTAATACTTAAAAATAAGTATTTTTTTAAAAAAAAAAAGTAATATAATAATTAGATATAAAACTATTTAGAAGTAGATATAATTTAATATTTATATAAATATAGAGATAGAGAAATATAGTTCTAATTATAGAAATCTAGAATATATAGCTAGAACTATAAAAAAAGAATTACTACTATTATATAAGCACACTATAGATATAATAATTAAAGAATAGCCTTATATTCCTATTTCCTCTTTTCTCTCTCTATACTTAGTTTTCTCGATACTAGCTACCAATATAACCATTGTTTGAGCCTTCTCAATTTACTAAAATTATTAATATTCTTATTAAGATTCTAGAGCTTTAATTTCTAGTCTATAATATTCTTAATATAATTAAGGATATTCTAGAGTTAGTTAAGAATCTAAAGAATAATAAATTTTAATAGAATATCTAAATAAGTATTTTATTTCTTTTTTATAATTTTAAAAATTAGCATACTAATTTTATATTAGAATTTTTAAAATTTTAGTTTTTTTTAAAAGCTTTTTTTATTTGGTTTTTTCTTCTATTTATTTTAAGTAAGTATTGCTTTTAGAATATATATATAATATATATATATATATTAATATCTATATAGAGTTTAATTTTTAGTTATTTTAATGAAGGATAGAAGATAGGAATTAAGATTAGAGAAGAGTTTAAAAGATTAGAATTAAGTTTAAATTACTTATTATTAATTATTTTTTATTAAAAAGTAACTCTCTATTCTTCGTTTTCTGAATTTTAATTGGCTTAAAACTTTATATATAATTATTCTTTATATTAGACTAATACTTACAAAGCTTATGCTCTGCTATGCCTTTGATAGATAAATGCACCATAGAGACCTTGTAGCTTTAAAAAAAGCTATTACTAAAGTATACTATTTATTTACTTAATATTAAATTAATAATATTTTTAATATTTATAATAGTCTATTATTCTTTATTATTATAAATCTTTTTATTAATTTAGATATATTTATATAGTATAAAAGAAAGATAAATTATATATATAAATAAATAGATCTATATAAATTATTAAAGATAATTAAAAAGATATATATAATCTTTATTTTAAATATATCTATAGATTTTTATTTAATAATTATAAAATTATATTACTAAGTAGATCTATTAAATAATAAAAATCTATTAAATTAATTAATACTCTTAACTAATAAAAGTATTAATAACTCTAAAAATATTAATAATATTATTTATTTATCTATACTCAATATGGCCAACTAGGGTCGTCTGAGCTATCTCACATGAGGTTGTTAGAGAATTTAAGGAAAACTATGTAAGTTTCCTGTATAGAAGATTTCATATATAAATTTATATTAGAAAAGTTTCTTTATAAAAATTTTTTATTTTAGGAATTTTTGCTTATAGGGTTTTTTTTTTTTTTTATATAGAATTTTTTACTTAGAAGAACTTTTTATATAAATTAGTATTAGAAAAGTTCTTTTATAGAAACTTATTAGATAAAAAATCTCTCTTTTTTTTTTATTATAAAGCTATATACACAGATTCTATTTTTATAGAATCTGAATTCGCTTGCGAGAGGTAAGTATAAAATTAAGTAACTTTAAATTTTACTAATACTTGTAGAAGCTAATAAATATTATTATTTTTTTTAATCTTAAAAGTTAAAAGGCTAGATTATCTTATAGATTTAGATGGCTAGAGCTAGATTTAAACTAGCAATCCTACATATAGTTGACGCCTTATAAATTAGGCAACCAACCCTAATATGGCAGACACGTGTGCGGGCCTTCCAGGGTGAACGGCGAACCATTCGGCCATCCGGCCATATTAATAATATTAAAAATCGTCTATTATTACTATTTATTATTATTATTTTATTATAAAAATTATTAATATATATATAATTTAAAAAAAAAAATCTTTGCGCTCTCACACCTAATATTGCAAGGTGTGATATTATCCAAAAAACTATTAAAAGTTTAATCTAATTATTATCTAATGGTCCCTCTAAAGCCTCACTATAAGGCAGACACTAGTAATAATAATAGAAATAAAAATAATAAAAATAGATATATATTATATAATTATAAGATTATTAAAACACCACCACCACTACTAATAGTTATAGTGAATAAGAGTAAAAGAGAGAAATAAGTAGATTATATTTTTATAAAGAAGATAATTATTAAGATTTTATAAAAAATTAATACTAAGTTTAATAATAAAAAATATCTAAAGCTAGAATAATTATTTAAATATTTTAAGATAAAACTGCTATATAATATATTATTAGCTTTTAGTAAGATATATAAATATATTAAATAATTTAAGTAATAGAGAAACACTTCTACAGCCTAGAAATTAATATATAGCTAGATAATAATAATTTTAATATTATTAATAAAACTTTTCTTAGAAAAGAATCTATAAGAGATTATAATTTAATAATTAAATCTATTAAGAGATAAAGTAAAGAAATTAAAGAATTAATTACTTATTAAAATTAATATAAAGTT
>JAMAGB010000081.1:0-11773 GCA_023625975.1 Talaromyces sp. PYS2103
TTATAAATACTTTATTATAAATAATTTCTAATATTCTTTTATATATTCTATTATAATAAATATTTATACTTCTATAAAAAAGATAATTTATATTATCTTATATAGTAATTAAATATATATTAAAAAATCAGATAAAATTCTTAAGAATAGAAATAGTATATATAAGATAGAGCTAAGTATTTTTAAGAATAAGTTATTAATTTTTAAGAATAATCTAGTTATATAAATTAGCTATTAGTTCATAAAAATAATACTATATAAATAGATGAATAAATGATTTTATTTATTCTAATCTCTTACTATATTAGCTATATATAAAATAATATTATATATAATTACTTATATATCTATCTATCTTCTATATATTAAAAATATCTATAGATTAAAAAGGTTTACTACTGATCTACACTATATAGAGCATTATTAGGGATAGATATCATATACTAATAAAAATTACTAATATATATAATCATAAAATAATAGATAAATCAATTATTAAATTGAATTGAACTAAGTGATGGAAGGAGTAGTAAAAAGAGAGGTGAAAATAGTAGTAAAAATAGTAATGAAAAAAGTGATGGAAGGAGTGGTGAAAAGAGTGGTGAAAAGAGTGGTGATGTTAGATATACAGTAGAATATCTTAGTAGATGTGTTATGCTGATAAGGAAGCAGGTCTATATATATATAGTATATATTATAAAATTATCTACCTCTTAAAATTAGAATAATAATAAATAACTTATTATATTTAACCTTAATAGGTGAAAAGAGTGGTAAAAGAGATAATAAAAAAGTAGTAGAAAGAGTAGTGAAAAGAGTGATAAAATAAAATATAATAATATTAATAAATAAGAATCTTTATAAAGCTCTTAATAGGGTAAAATTATATATAATTAATATTTAAATAATAAAAATTATTTATTAGGAAATTAATTTATTATATTCTATAAGAGTAATCTATCATAGTCTAGATAATTAATTAATTATATTATATTAAATAATATAGAGTTCTAAATCTATATTTTAGATCTATTATTAGTAATAGAATTAAATTATAATTTCTCTTATAGGATAAGATGCTTAAACTAATCTATTAAAATATAATAGCTAGATAGCTATACTCTAACAGCTATTTTACATCTTTTTAGAAAAATCATGATTCTATAAAGAACATAGTCTAATTTTAGCAATTAAGCCTAGAGAACTAACTTAGTTAAATATAGTTATAACTATACCCTATAAAGCAATCTAAATTTTTAATCTAGGTCTTATTAATTACCTATTAATTATTCCTTAACTAAATCTTAACTGAACTACTAAGCGTTGACAGACATCAGCATTTATTAGTATAGAGCTTTAAATCTATCAATAGTTATTTCCAGCTGCTCTACCAGCAAGATTGATTAGATAAGATAACCAGCATAAAAAAGACTTCTTATTATATAACTTACTATCACACTCACCTTCTCTCAACTATTAATATTTTAGAACGTTTCACCACTATAATTCTAGAATATTCTAAGCAATATAAGTCATACTTTATAAGTTATTCTCACTAACTATCATTAATAGATTATGATTTATTAATTACTTATTCACATAAGGTCATAGTAGAAGCTCTACTAAGCAACCATGTACTTACTATCTTCCTGTCATGTCAAATGTAGTACAGAGGCATTCAAAACCTCCTTCATTGTTTTACACTCTCTGTGTTTTGATTCTGCCCCATTGTGGAGACACTAGTTATCAGCCTAGTGTGAATACAGCTAGCTAGTGTATTCTATCTTTTACTGGTGTATGTTTGGTACATATCCATACAATTACAAAGTGGTTGGTCCGTGGGTTTTCTACCTAGCAGCTTAAGTAAGTTGCTGTAACTAGTTACCTTGCTGTAAGTACAGTATCATAATCTCACCTATATAATTGATTGCAATCTGAGACTGTCCCCTCTACATCCGAATAAGAGGACTAACCAAATAGAAGGATTATTGTAAAGTTTGCGCTTTGATACTGCTATGAAAAGATTCATACATAAATTTGCATTCCTGTAACTTCCCCCAATTTTATATCAATGCAAGTAGTCTAGTTAGAACGGCTTCCTCTTTGAACTGTATACCATTGTGTTCAAGCTTCGTGATTCTCGTAGTTCTTCTGCACTGAGCCTACCATTTCTCTCTAACTGAGTGTTCGTTGATGCGTAGCCTGTGTCTCCTCATGTTTCCTGGAGCTGACCTCAGATAATTGGCGCCGGTAAGTGTGTCAGGACGTTCAGTACCTAACGCTTCCTGCCTATAAGTGCTCGTTGATAGGCTTGCTTTTTCCACTCGGCTTTCACATTGGCGTCAAGACTTCAGTGTTTTTTTCCAGCGGCAGTCGTTCGCCCAGTGGTCGTACTGTCCACCTTGAAAGCGTTAATGTATGTAGTATGTAACCATAGAGATAGCAACTTACATATGTAACACCCACGTGGATGGAGACATTCCCTTGCCGAGTGCCCCTTGCTACGACCTGAAAGATCAGTATGAGACCAAGTCTTATATGGTATGATATTTACATTTTTTGCATGGCTGATGGGGCTCACATTCGGCTGAAAAGTGTCCGAATTGGCGGCCTTATAATCGTCAGCTAAACGACTTCAATTCCCAAACGGACTGGCCTATAGAAAATAATACTCACATCTCCGACACCGCAAGTAATCTTTCCCAAGCCAAGGACATTCTTCGGTGTGATGCATTCCAGTACCACAAGTTGAGCACCAGCAGTGAATATCATTCTGTCTGCAATTATTCAGGCCGTAAGCGTTTCGATGCGTACCAAACCGTCCCGTACCTACTAATTCATCCTCTTCGTTCATATACAGTCCCTGCGGAGGCTGCGCGTGATGTAGGTATGCTGGAGCAGTTTGTGTTTTGTGAGCTTTGGAGTCAGGTTTGACGAGATTTTGAGATGGTGGTAATAATTCACTGTTCATCGAGGAATCTAAACGACCAAAAAAAAGCGGATACAGCGTCATTAAAAATCCATTAATGAAATATATTTTCTAGAATAAGATCAACTTACGCTGCTGATGCTGAAAGCCGCCTTCCCAATATCCCAAGAAACCCTTAGCGCAAGACGCTGCAGTTGCTGCAGCATAGTTTTGCCATGCCCTGTTCTTATGACTGTCTGCGTAGTCGCAAACACCTTTGATAATAACACAAGGCAGGACATCCCATACTCCAGCACCTTCCATCTCAAATCCAATCACACCCTCCTTTTCAGCTAGTATATCTCGATGCTCGCCAGATTTCATCACAGAACTAGATGACGCGATCGTGCCAATGTGAATAAATGGCGCTGGACAATCCGCGTTTAGTCGGCGCCGCTGGACTGAATGTCCTGCACATCCAATCTTCATGCAGTCACTCTTCAATGCTTGCTCACATACTGCATCGAATTTTGAATAACATCCAACACAGATACACTCAATCGGATATCGTTGCTGGTAGTGCTTGTGGCGATAGGAGGCTTCAAATAACGTATCATGTGAGACACCAGGATAACTCCATTCATTATCTTCCATTTCTTGCAGAATTTGCAGGTATTGCGCGGTATGCCTTTGTACTTGGCTTCTCATCCGACGAGTTCGTAGACGGCTTAGAAAGGATTGAATTTCTTGATTAGGTGATCCAAGTGTCTCCGTGACACCGCTTTTCCGCTCGAACCCGTGCGGGTACTGTCTGCCAAAATCATACTCAATCACACTGTCACCGATAATGATATCCCCTAAGACAATCTCCGTACCATCCAATGAGTACGGTACTCCGCCGCAGATTCCGACCAGTAAGGTAAGTTTGATTCCTGGGAAGCTGACCAGTAAGCCACGGGCAACACTGGCGGACCTTCGATTCCCCATGCCCGGCATATAGGCCAACACGACATCGTGGTTGTGAATTCGTCCCGTGGTGTAAGTGTTGGCATCGCCCGCGTGCTTGCCATATGTGTGGCCCAGTTGATTGTAGTCTTCATCGAATAACGCCTCCACGGCATCCGCCTCTAGCGGAAGGGCACAGATTATCGCGATTTCAAACTCATGCCGGGATTGTGGAGGCATCTCGGCAAAATTCTCATTGAAAAACAATATGTTTGACCGAACTGCTTTCACATAACAAGACGTGTCGATCCGCAACTTCAGCCTACCATTTTCTGGACGTTGTGATGGCTCGAGCGGGGCATGAGGCTGAGAGCGGACCGTCGGAATACGTCAACAAGGCACTATCACGTGAACCCTCCATAGAGTTTGGACGGGTCCGCACCATCTTTCTATTTTAGGTTTAGTGATTATTGTTCGTCCTGTCTCGTCGATTATTTAGGTTCCGGGAGAGAACCTAATCGAAACTGATCGACAGGAAACGTGGCCCGATGTTAGTATTATCTTAATACAGTATGGCGCATCACATGATCTGGCACATCGTTGTGTCCATTGAAACCTAACGGAAGTGAAATGCACCTAACGTGAAACCCTGCATGAGCTTTTCTGCAAGGAACACCACGACTCAGCCATCTTCTACCTGCAGGCATGGCACCCCACCTAGCAGACTGGCAGCATGAGTTGATTCGTGGCATGATCCAAGGTGGAAATAGAACGCCTAATATTATAAAAGCAGCTAACTGTAGCGAACGATCTGCAATGAACATTCAGTCCAACCTGCGATACTTTGACACAACCAGAGCTCCTGCGAATCGTGGAGGACGGCCACCTTCGATAACTGCACCAATGTTGGAGACCCTCTGTAGCCAGTTACTGAATAGACCTAAACTTTACTTAGATGAGATGGTGGTTTTCTTATAGGATGAATTCGAGATTCTAGCTTCAACATCCAGCATTCAACGGGCTTTGGCTAAAGCTGGTTGGTCTAGGAAAGTATCTCGCCAAGTAGCCAAAGAGCGAAACGCCAATCTGCGAGATTTTTACCTCCATCGCCTATCCGAATATCGTTCCTATCATCTGGTATATGTTGACGAATCGGGATATGATAGACGGATTAGCTTCCGACGCACGGCCTGGTCACCTATTGGTGTGACACCAGTCCAGATTTTTCGCTTTCGAAGAGAGCAAAGGTATCAGATTTTACCTGCATATTCTCAAGATGGAATCATTCTTGCCCGTGTATTCCAAGGGTCCACGGATGCCGCAGCCTTTGAAGCCTTCGTGGAGCAGCTTCTGCAACACTGCAATAGATACCCAGGCCCGAAATCCGTCCTAGTAATGGATAACGCATCGTTCCACCGTACAGCTCAGCTTCAACAGCTGTGTTCAGAGGCAGGGGTGAAGTTAATATATTTGCCACCCTACTCCCCAGATCTCAATCCGATTGAAGAGATGTTCGCAGAGCTCAAGGCTTTCATTAAGAGGAAATGGAGCATATATGAGAATAATCCAGATCAAGGTTTTGACACCTTTTTAGACTGGTGTGTGGGTATGGTTGGTTCCAAGAAAGAAAGCGCAGAAGGGCATTTCAGGCATGCTGGCATTGAGGTTGAAGATCCTCCACTCATTGAGAACCCACTTTTTGGCATATAGAGTACGTTGTTAAGAAGAACCAGTTATTGGGAGACCAGAAGCCATTTACAGAGTGATCTTCCTAGTTGGCGCATTACGTCATAGTGTGAGGCTGCTCCCAAACAGGCTAGAAGATCAGCCTCCCGCGTTGCCGCCATGAGGTACCATTATAGATCCGCATGCTGTACCCCGCCAAAATAGCTTTGAAGCACAAATATCTCGTGCGACTTCTTAAAACTGGATCAGAGACATTCATCTGCCATGTTAATAGAGTTAGTTTACTGTAATGGAGTTTTGCTCGCGTTATACCCGTTTATAATTGATGTACAACAGTACAATGACGTAATAATGGTGAATGTTGCTAGAACATTCCTAACCAATGAGCTTGAGGTACCTAGACTAGCGTTGATCATGAGGCTTAGCAGAGTCAAGTCAAAGAAAGTCCCTGTAACACTGGTGATGGACAGCACTGTTGTCTATTGGCAAGCTCAAGTGTCTGTTTAGCGGGCCATAAGATTAGTAATCCGACTGAAGTCTCCTTTAGACTACAATACCTGGTATTCTTCAGCTTTTAATAGGGTCTGGTAAGTGGATTCGAACCCCGAAGAGATACATATGTCATAACTACCTTTCTTTGTGTTGTGTAATATTGTGCTAGCTCAAGCTGACAAGATGTTGTGCAACTTTAGAAAAATAAAAAATGGTCCACAATAACTTCAATCCCCGCGAAGCATCACATGATCCTGAAGAGCCCTGGAATAACTTCAGCCCGTAGCACACGGAAGATGGCCTCTCAGCGTGGCAGGCACCAACACCTAGCTTTCTCAGTTCGGCTGCGTCGAATATCTCATCCACTGATCAAATCCAGTCTCAGGCTGAGTCACCGCCGCAGTCCTTTACCTCTCCACTTCTTCAGTCGGATAACTTTGGTATCCCTTATACGGTCGAGTGGAAGGTCATGGTAAACAAGCGTCAAGCATTACACGAGACAGAACAAGGTTCGGAGATGAGACCAAGAAAGTACTGGGAGTCATTTCTCAAGCCAAAGATAGATGAGGCTCTGGTGAACAAATTTCCGGATAGAGTCCTAAAAATTGAGGACATAAACATCATCGTTTCCGTGGATGAACGTGGGTATAAAAACAAAAAATTGATCAAGCGATTCGATAAACTCAAAATTGAATGGTATGTCATAGAGACCCAACTATCCAAATGGGCTGAATCGCTGTCCGGTAGGGAGCTGCTAGTCCATATTACCATCAACTACAACGGTAGTAATAATCAGGTATCGGCCAATCATCGAGAACAAGTCAATAAAAGAGGAGCGTCTTCGGCTACTCGGCATATGTTAGCGGAGCGAGATGCACAGATATATGCCGAGGAGGATTCCTTAGGGGCGCCTTCTCCCTGGAAGGATGTGTATAACTTAATGCGATGTCCAGGACCACCGTGTCGCTTAAACCCCCATTATTAGCATGATCCGAAGGACAAACTGCATCACAAACTCACCCCTAACCGTTTAAAAGACATGGTTCAATATATAGAGCAAGGTGGCAAAATACTGAGTCATAAAGATGTCCCAGACTTCATCCGCAAAGATATATTGGAAGCAGAGGAGCAACAACAAAATCACCCAAAACCTTCTCACCATCAAGCTGCCTCTTATCCACCAATTAACATTACAAACATTTTACCTACACATTCTTCGTCAGTCACTCATCAAATAGCTTTAGATAGTGCATCTACCTCTGCGCCACCAACAAGGTCCAGCTCAACAGATCATTTAAATATGCACAGATTCCTGGATCAGGCTGTCACTGATTACACAGAGTACAAAATATCTTAAGCAATCAGTAACACCTGGAAGGACGGCTTCCACCGCTGTGGCATTATCACCTTACAAAAAGGCCTTGATCTTGACTTACTCTATAGAGAGGGCCACAAGGTTTTCGATAGCCATGATATTATAGAGGGCTTGGCGAAATAGTATACGCGTGACATAAAGTTCTAGATCGAGGAATTTCATCAGGGTGGTGAAGAAATTTAGCATGCAAGTCAATTATTATCGTTGTGTTTTGGTTGGCTTATTTCACTTTCCCCGAATCATGTTGATTTCATCTGAGATTTTTGATGTGTAAAGATCCCTGAGGGTTAGATACCTGGCTGGCTAGATATTTCATATCATGTGATGCTTTTTGTCTTATCTTGTAACAAAACAGAGCGAAATAATAAATGAACGTGATTCAATAAACCGGGTAAAAGCATGATGTTTATCCCAACTATGCGCGGCTGATGAATCCGCCCCCCGAGCCTTGGAAGAACATGGCGTTCGGTATTGTAATGAAATAGCCATTTCAAAACGCATTCGCTGAAGGAAATTATGACATTAACTATATATGGTTAGAGCATCTTGGCAGCGGGGCAGAATAAAATCGAGAGTGTGTAAAAAGAATGAAGGAGGTTTCGCAATCGTTCAAAATTAAGCACAATATGCGAAACATGCTTCACTACAACACTCTCTCCACTTCAATTCCGCCCCACTTATTGAGAAAAAGTTTGCAGTTTAAACTAGAAGCAGTTAGTTCAATACTGTGTGTACGGTAAAATATATTTAATCATTCATGTTCTATCTTGTAAATGACAAAACATACTCTATTCCACGGCTAAACTAACGTGAAAAGGATTAGCGGTTTATAATGGGTCATAAACAAAACAGAACACAATTAATGAAACACTGAAAAATACTGAAAGCGACTAGAGTGCCTTGGCAGTGGGGCAAATAAAACAAAGAGAGTATTCCATATGAAGGAGGTTTCGCATCTGTCTATATGAAAATGACTGATCTCGTCTTTAATGCTGTCTCTCTCATCATACTTTCTCAAAATCAGATTGGCTAGCAAACACACCTCATCTTTTATCTAGCCCCATGCAATAGTACCTGTGATATTAGATCCTTATTAATTAGCTTAATAAGAAAAGAATAATCATATCTATTTCTCTTTTACTAATAAAAAGATAATAGATTTTAGAGAATCTATATATATAAGTATCTATAAGTAATTTTATTACTATAAAATCTATCTATAGAGTGATCTATTTTATATAATTACCTTATTATTATATACTAATAGATCTGGATTAAGTCTTATAGTATTTTTAGTATCTAGAATCATCTAATAAAAGAAATTATAAATATATCTTAATTATTACTAGTAATAAATAGTTTATATATAATATAAGTAATGAAAAACCTTATTAAAAATTTAATTCTTAAATAGATAATTTTTTATTAAAATTTACTATTTAAATAAATATTATATAGTTATAGTATAAGTCTTAGAAACCTTTAATAGATAGAGATATAATATAATAAATAATTTAAATTTAACTATATAGAAGACTATTTTCTTACTTATAATTAAATATATCTTAAAAATTTAAGATAATATTTTTAAGAATAAAGACTATATTTATAGAATAGAGCTAGTTATTTTTAAGAATAATCTATTAAGTTTTAGGAATACTTTAGTTCTAGAAATTAGTTATAAATTTATAAAAATAATAAATATTTTTTTTTATAGTAGACTATAGTATTATAATAATAAAATCTCTTTATTCTTTAGAATAGACTAGATTTAAAGTAGATATCTTTTTCACTAAAAATTATTAAAAAAATTTTTTAATTTTCTAAAGATAGACTATAGATAGATATAAGACAGTATAAGATAGATTATTACTAGCATGATATAGGTGAAGATAGCATAAGATAAATTATTACTAGTATAATATAGATAAAAACAGCATAAGACAGATTATTACCAGCATAATATAAGTATAAGATAGCATAAGATAGATTATTACTAGCATAGTATAGATAAAGATAGCATAAAATAGATTATTACTAGTATAGTATAAGTATAAGATAGTATAAGATAGGTTGTTACTAGTATAATATAGATACAAGATAGTATAAGATAGATTATTACTATATTATAGTATATAATATCTAGAAGAATTATTATAGATTAAAAGAAAGCTATAATTAAATAATTTTTAGTTTAAGAGATAAAGATCTTTCTATTAAATAGCTTATATATATCTAATTTATTTATTATATAATAAACTAATAGCTACTCTTTATATAAAAATTAGTAGACTTATAATACTATATTATTCTAAATATACTATACTACTTATAGAGTACATACTTACATCAAGACTTTTCTAAAATAATAAGATATAACATTAGTATCAGTCTATTAATCATATTAAAAAAATACTCACTAGTGATAAATCTAGATTTAATATTTATAAAGGACTTATTTTATACCTACTAATAAAAATTAAGACTAGACCCAGATCAACCACCAATCTGGTTTGTTTTAGAATAAGAAGAGGTTCATCAAAATTTAATATATTTTAATACTCTATTTATAGAGTAAGAGATATATCTAGTACTTAATAGGACTAATTTAATTTATATATGAGTAAATTCTTAATTATAATTATAGACTATATTAAGAATGAACTCTTTAATAATAACTAATATTAATTTATACTAGTATTAACTTAAACTTAATACTAACTTATTTTTAATAATAATTTATTATAATATTAAATTAAACTAATACTAACTTAATTAATACTAATTAGTACTAATAACTAACTTAAACTAATACTAACTTAGACTAACACTAGCTTATCTTTAATAATAATTTATTCTATCTTGTTTTAGTTTATATTATAAAGAGTACTATTTTAAAAATAGATATAAATTTAATTCTTTATATAATTTCTCTTTTAAATCTACTCCTTATATTTAAACTAAAAAAGATCTTGTAAACTTATCTTGATTTTAAATGCTAACTATGGGGAATTATGGCCATAGTTTTTGTATAAGCTGGTTTATTTTATAGTTATATACACACTACCACTAGCTTACACTTTCACCATGGTTTTTTATTATTTTTCTACTTTTTTCCTAGCCCTTAGTTTTCTAAGAAGTTAAATATAGTTATTATCTTTAAAAACCTTCTCTTACTCTCCTATAATTAATAGTTATTAACTCTCTTTTTCATCTAATAAAACTTTATTATCTCTCTTCTACTCTTTCTATTATAAGTCTAATAAGAATTTTTATAAATATATTAGCTATAAGTTATAAATATTATTATTTAAAGTATTAAGTAATCTTATTCTCTAATATAAAATTATAAATATAAATATAGAATATAAATTATTAATATCTCTATAGTAATATAAGAAATATTAAGATAAAATTATAATCTTTTATTAATATAATAAATTTTTAATAATTAGCTAGTTTATTAAAGTATTAATTTTCTATTTAAATTTAATCTTAACTCTAGAATCTTTTTTATTATAAGAAAAGCTTATTTTTATTTAAAAATTTCTAATATCTAATATATCTATATATACTAGCTATAAAACAGCTTTTTATCTAATAGAATTTTATTATTTCTTTTTTACTCTTTCTACTATAAATCTAATAAGAATTCTTATAGATTTAGTATTTATAAATTATAAATATTATATATATTACTATCTAAGTTATTAAATAATCTTTATCTCTAATATAAAATTATAAATATAAATATAAGATATAGATTATTAATATCTATATAATAATATAAAAAGTATTTAGATAAAATTATAAATCTTATTAGTATAAAGAATCTTAATAATTAGCTAGTTTAATAAATATTTAGCTTTTTACTTAAACTTACTTTTAACTCTAGAATCTTTATTATTATAAGAAACATTTATCTTAATCTAGATATTTCTAGTATTAGATATATTTATATATACTAGTTATAGAATAGCTTTTTAGTCTTATTAAAATGTTTTTTTTCTAATATAATAATAGATTATTTTATTAACTAGAATAGCTTTTTTAGATAATAATAATATATTATATATAAGTAAAACTCTTATCTATAATATTTATTTTATTAAAATAAATTTATTTAATATTCTCTAGCTAGTAGATATACTAGATTATAAAACTAATCTTTTTATTATAAATATCACTTCTAAGATAGAATTTATAGATAATCTATTTAACTAAAACTTTAATAATAATATATAAGATTTATTATAAATTTCTTAGTATATTTTATTACTAGTTCTATTATACTATTAAGATATTTTTCTTTCTAGATATTAGTTCTCTTAAGTGATCTTATTAATTTATATAACTTTTATAGATTA
>JAMAGB010000082.1:0-11421 GCA_023625975.1 Talaromyces sp. PYS2103
ATCTAGATTAATAAGAAAAGAAAATATATTAATTTTTTATAAAAGAACTAGATATATATTAATAATAAAAATTAAAATATAAAATAATCTAGTAGAAAATTAAATTACTAGAGTAAAAAATTATATAAAATTTTTTATTAAATTAGAAACACTTTTAAGCTAGATTTACTTAGTAGAATAAAAATATACTAAATATTTATTTTAGATAGATTTTAGCTAGCTATTTTAATAAAACTATTAATAAAATAATTAAAAAAATTATCTTCTAAGCTCTTAGTAAATAAAAATTCTAAATAAAAGATTAATAAGATTTTAGACTTATAGAAATAGTAGAAAAAGTTATATTATTATATTAATTAGCGAGATTATAATCTAGATCTAGTATAATATTATATAAAATATTTAAAAAATATACTACTAGTATTAAAGATTTTCTATAATTAAAATCTAGAAAAATTAGATCTATTAATTTATCTTAAGAAATAGTTATAAGTAGTAGAAAAGAATAGCTTTATAAAAAAATATCTAAATAATAATATTTCTATTATTAATATTTAAGAGCAAGCATTTTTATAAAAGAAGAATAATATAATAATTATTAATAATTTAGTTCTATTAGTAGGAGATTAGAGCTATAAAATAATACTTTAATAGTACTATTTTTAGGAATAATCTTAATCTAGCTGTTAATGCTATATCTAGATAAGTGTTTTACTTAGTAAAATATAAAAGTATTGTGGTAAGAAAGGGATGCCTCGTCGGTGTAGGCGAATGCTATATGCTTGGAGATGGCCGGCCGGGAAGGGCACTCATAGAAAATAATATGAAGAATTAATAAGCTGGGCTTGTTACAGAAATCTGGATAGGGCTAATCTGATATCGCCTATCCTGGGGAAGCTGTATATAGAACTGATATGAACAACTAATGTACGAGGACCAATAAACCAATCTGATATGAGAACTTGTTGTATTGTAATAAATGATGATTATAATGATATTATCTCGCTGGCCACTCGCTCGTTCACACAACTCACTGTATCCTGTTGGCTGGAGGCCGGAACAACCCTGCTACCGCCGGTGCAAATATATGTGGTGGACTACCACTACAGTATATATAAGACTAAGCTATTATAAGAGTAAAGCTATACTTTCTTTTTCTCCCCATATTTAATATTTTATCAATAGGTTCTCTAGTTAGTTGTTGATAGCAATATAAGGATTGGCATCGTCACAGATATATATAAAAAATCTTAATTTATTATATAAGTTTATAATAATACTAATAAAAATCTTATATTTATATAATTATTAATTATTTAATATTATAGCTAATATCTTATATTATATTTTATAGTTTATATTAATAATATTTAATTTTATCTATATAATATTACTTAGATATATATTTAATTAACTATATATACCGGCTGGAACACCAAATTTCAGCACTTTTGAAATTTTACACTTATTGAGCTTTCTAAGGGGCCTTATAGGCTTCTCAGTACTGAGAAACCCCTATAGCAAGTCACCAGGAATCCCTAGGGGCTGCTAAAGACCTAGGAGCCATAGGGCCTAGATTAGAGATTAATTTCTCTAAGTCTTTCTAAATCTAGCCACTATTACCTCTAGATATCTCTAATTTATTTAGAATCTTTAGAAGCAGTTAAATCTAATTTAATAAACTAGCTCTAAGCACTAGAAATACTATATAGATATTATAATAATAATAAATAGCTAAATAAGATACTAGAATAATATCTAAATAGTAGTTACTTTTAAGACTTATTATAGAATTTAATATATTAAAAAATAGATTTAATAAGACTACTAGCTTGCTAAAAAAAATATATAAAATTAAATATATAATATTTATTAGAATAATAAAATTTAGAGTTATAAAATCTATTAAGAGCCTAGTAGATACTATTTT
Organism: Talaromyces sp. PYS2103; assembly: GCA_023625975.1. Classification (NCBI taxonomy): domain Eukaryota; kingdom Fungi; phylum Ascomycota; class Eurotiomycetes; order Eurotiales; family Trichocomaceae; genus Talaromyces; species Talaromyces sp. PYS2103. The sequence goes on from JAMAGB010000082.1 coordinate 1,931, forward strand.
ATCTATTATAAAATACTATAAAAAGTAGCTAATAATAGTTAAAAACTAGATTAGAGAATAATAAACTCTTATTATAACTTTTATAAATAGAATAAAATATCTAGAGGATTACTTATAAGTTATTATTATTAAAAAATATCTATTTACTAATCTCTTTATAATAAAAGCTAATATTAAAATACTTAAATCACTATTAAGAATTAAGCCTATAATAGATCTAGTATCTATTCTAGAAAAACTAGCTTCTATATTTAAAAACTTAGCAGATAGCTTATTTATATAATAGAATCTATTTTAATATTAAAAATTAATAAAGCCTTTTAAATAGATTATATAAACTATTAAAGCCTCTATATAGAAGCTTAAAATAATTAAAAAGATCTCTAAATAGCCTAGAATAGCTCTTAAGCTAGTATTTAAAAAATAAATATCTATAGTTAATAATAAAATATAAGCTATTACTAAAATTTAAAAAATTATATAGTATAAAAAATAGTCTATAAAATCTTATAAGATTAAAATAATACTAGATTTAAAACTAATAAGTATCTAAAATAAAAAGAAATAGTATTTAATTTTTAAATATTAATATCTAAAGAATATTTTAATAGCTATTAAAATAGATATTTTTTTAGCTATTAATTAAACTTTTATAAAGATAGGTTTTTTTAACTTTATTAAAACTATTAATTCTAGATATATAGCTTTAGAGATTTTTATAATATTTTTAAAATATAAAATCTCTAATAATATACTTATTTTTATTTATAATAATATACTATTAATAGCTATTTAATAGCTAGATCTAATAATTATCTTAATAAAGATTAGTAAATAATAATACTAAGTAAAGATTTATATAGTATTTATAAGATATTATATAAATAATAAATAAGATCTAGAGCTAGTTTATAAAGAGATTAAATTTAATATTTTTTATAGATTTAAATAATAATTAATCTAGTTTAAGAGCCTAAAGGTTTTATAAGCTAGTAATTAGAAATTTAGTATTATAATTATAATAGTAAATTTTCTAAAGAAAATCTAGATATTAATTAATAAAAGCTTTAAGTTTAGTAATTAATATTATTATATAGAGTTTTATTAGAAATCTAATTTTAAAAGTATATATTTAAGATACTATAGAATAGGCTATTATAGCTTTAGAGTTTATAATAAAAGATCTCTAAAATATATTATTTATACTAAAGATTATAAAGTTTTAGAATACTTATATATAGTGCTAGATTATAGGATTAGATCTATTAAGCTATATTAATATATAGTTATTAAGTATACTAATTATAGAGATTCTTATAAAATAATATTATTTAAATATTTTAAGATTAGAAAGGCTTGCTAGTAAGTTATATACTAGATTAGAGAATAATTAATTTAAGATTTTATTTTTATATTTTTAGAATTTATTATAGTACTTTTAAGGCTTATATAGTATATAAAGTCTTTAGAATTAGATATAGATATAGAGATTAATATTTATAATTTTTTTTATTTTTTAAACTTTTTACTATTATTACTAGCTATTAATAGTAATAGCTAAGTCTTTAAAATATTTAAAGCTATTATTTAATATTAGTATTTTAATATAATTATATTTATACTAGTCTTATAATTTATATAGTATTAAAAGTAATATTAAGTACTAGAGCTAGAATAGTTTATTTTTAAAAGTTTTTAGTATTTAGAAAGTATATTATAAGCTATCTAGAATTTTTATTTTACTAGTTTAAAGATCTCTAGGAATATATCTAGATAGTAATAATAATTAAGTAGGATTTAGTAAAAGAATTAGTAGTAGAAACTTATATAAATCTAGTAAATTATTTTTATTTTATAGTAGTTGATATACTAGAGAATAGAAGATATATAAAAATAATAAATTATTATAATAACTAATTAGAGATATATTATATATTTTTTAAGAATAATCTACTTATTAGAAAGGCCTTTTAAGATATTAAATAGGAGTTTATTTTAAAGAAAAGATGCTTAATTCTTAGGGACTTTAATATTTATAGTATTATATAGAATTTTTATACTATATAAAAGATTAATACTAAGCTGCTAGAAGAGCTTATAAAATAGTATAATCTCTTTATTAATAATAATCTTAATAAATTTATAAGATTTTATAAGTTTAAAGATTCTAGGGAATATATTAGTGATATAAAGGCCTTTAATATAAGCTTTTTAAGCTAAGAAATAAGCTAGAGAGAGCTTTAGATTAAACTTATTATCTTTATTATTAATTTAATAATTAGTAATTAAGTTTTAGGATTTTTAGCTAGTTAAGAAATTAAATAGAAATAATTAATATTATTAGATTATATAATTATCTAGATCTTTTAGGAATCTCTAAAATAAGCTTTTAATAAATTTTTATAAATAGTAGTTACTAAGTGGTAGATAAAGAGATTATTAGTAAATAAGAAAGCTTTTAAGATAGTATTAATTATTTAAAATAAGCTAGCTAAGGTTTAACTAAGTCTAATAGATTTATACTTATTAGAGAATATTAAATAAGAAGTTGAGTGGCTAGAATAGACTTTTATAAAGATATTAAATTAATATATTAAATAAATATAGTTTTATATCTGCTTTAAATACTAGTAGAATGCTAATATTAAGGCTATATAAAGCTTATATTCTAGGGTTTATAAAGTTTATTAAGCTAATAAGATTAGTAAGGAAAAGTATTATAAGGTTTAAAAAGCTTATTATTTAGTAATAAAGAGGGCTAAATATAAATGTTAGAGAAGCTTTCTATAGGATTAAATTAGGGGACTTTTTTTAGAGTATAAATAGTGCTAGATAGCTCTAAGATATATTAAAAAGTAAATCTAAAGTATGATATTAATTTTAATTAATAAGATATTTAAAGAAGTGATAGTGGCTATTTTTAGTGAGAAAGAAATAATATTTAGATAATATATTTTTCTATAAGTTTTTAAGGAGAATAATAGAATAGTTTTTTTATTACTAGATTAAGTTTATAAGCTAATAGATAAAATTATTATTAAAAATATTATTTTTAATTAAGAATTTAAGAAAGCTTTAGAAATTAATTTATTAAATTTTAGAATTATTAGACTTTTATAGTATTTAGATAAAGAATAGATTATAAGCTTAGCTAGATAATATTTATAATTTAGAGTCTATCTCTATATTTAGAAGATAGTTAAAGAGATTTTATTTAAAAAAAATAAGAGTAAGCTTATATTAGTTAAGATTTATAAGGTTATAAGTTTACTAAAGTATCTAGATAAGATGATTAAGAAGCTTATTATTAAGTTATTAATAGGCTTTATTAAGGCCTAAGAGCTTTTTTATAAAAACTAGTTTAGTGGTTATAAGTAATAAAGTATAATTAATATTATAATATATCTTATAAGTAAGATTTAGTAAATTTAGAGAGTTAGAAAGCTAGTAATAGTCTTATTTATAGATATAAAAAAAGTTTTTAACTATATTATAGCTATTAAGCTTATAAGAGGTTTAGTGGAAGCTAGATTTAATAAAGATCTAATATATTAGATGGTTTTATTTCTAATAGATAGATGTATTATATTTATTATTAATAATTATATTAGTAAGAAAATAGCTATAAATTTTAGGTTTTTTTAGAGCTTTCTAGCTGTTCTAATCCTATTTATTCTTTATATTAGAGCTTTATTAGTTGCTATTAAATATACTATATTAGAGATTTATAGATTATTTTTTATAAATAACTAGAGTCTTATTATAATGACTAGTTTAGTAAAAGAGACTTATAGAATACTAGAGAAAGCTAGTAAGATAATTATTAATTAAAAAGTAGAAAATAGTATTTAATTTGATTTAAATAAGATAGAGATTATTTTTTTTTTTAGATATTATAGGGCTCTAGTTATAGGGAATATATATTAAGTATAAATAAATATTAGAGACTAGCTAGCTAAGATTATATCTAAATTAATTTATTAGTTAGACTTATTTCTGGATAATTAGTTTATTTAGAGATATTATTATAATACTTATATTTTAGCTATAAAAAGTATTCTAGTTAGACTTTAATTATTATATTATATTAATAGATTATTTCTAGCTCTAGTTTAATAGATTTAAAAGATTATAGTATAAGTCTAAGATTTTTAAGAAGTTAAGCTCTAATAGTAAAATTAAAAAGCTAGACTTAGAGATTTTAATAATTAATTAATAAATAAGCTAGGGTTATTACTAGTATACTTTTAAAAATATTAATAGAGATTTTAATTAGAGAAATAGCTTTAAAATTAATAATAATATTATTAGATATTTAGATAACTTAATATACTATATAGCTATTAATATTATTAGAGATTTACTTAATAGCTAGTTTATTTTTAATAACTTTTAGATATAAAGATATTTATATCTAGTCTAGAGAATAGCTATTAGATAATTAAGAATAAATATAAAAAAATAATAAAATATTAAACTAGTTTAACTAGAGACTTATTAAATATTTAGTTTAATAGTTAGAAAAAAATCTCTTTAGAAAAATTAAGAAAATAAGATATTATAAATTTAATAGCTTTCTAGAAATAATCTAGATATTTAATATTAAAGAGGCCTTATTAAAAGCTATTTAATAATACTTTAGAATAATATTTTAGTTAGATAGCTCTAGACTAGATATAGAGAGAGCTAGTATTAGAGTAGTTTTATAAATTATATTAAATAATTTTTAGAAATATCTAGAGCTACTAATAGGATATAGATATAAAATTTTTAATACTAAATTATTAATTATAGTTTTAGTATTAGAATAGACTTTTAAGAGATAGTTTTTAGACTTTATCTAGATATTTTTAGATATTTAGAATATTATAAGCTATTTTTAAATAATAGTAGTTAATACTAGCTAGGCTCTAGCTCTTAGAGCTTATAATATAATAAGAAAGCTAACTTCTAAGAAATAGCTAGTAATAATATAATAGATTTTTAGCTATTTAGAAATTAAAGAAAATAAATAGATAGATCTAGCTATTAAATATGCTACTAGTAAGTTAATTATAGTTAGATTTAATTATCTATTTTTAGTATATATTAGATATACTTATATTAAAGCTAGAAGGGCTATAGTTAATAAATAAATTTAAATTAATTCTATATAGAAAATCTACTAATAAAAATATATTTATAAAATATCTAGAGACTAGAGATTAGATTTAATAATTAGTAAAGTTTTTAAAAGACTAACTAATTATTATTATTAATTAAAAATTAGATATGCTCTAATTAATATTTATTTTTATAAAATAGATATTAGAGACTCTTCTAAATACTAGATTTATAAAAAGTTTTAAAAGATTATATAGTATATTTTATTTAAATATTAAAAATATTATATAGTTTAGAAAGCTCTATATAGAGATTTATATAATACTAGAGTATTATTACTTATAGTAATAAAGAATAGTTTTAAAGCTAGACTTTTTAATAAGTCTAAAGTTATTAAAATTTTATTAGCTTTTATAACTGAAGTAAATTTATTTAGAAATAAGAAATAAGCAGCTAGAGAGACTAAGATTAATAACTTATAAAGTTAGAAATTACTAAAGAATAGGAATAATATTAGTTTATAGATTAATAAAAAATAGAGATAGAGGTGCTCTAGCTAAATCTAGGGCTTATTAGAAATGTTTACTAGCTTAGAACTATAAGGAATTTTTATAGAGATAATCTTTATAAGTAGATCTAAAAGTCTCTAATATTATAGACTATATAGAGGTAAGATAAGAGCTAGAATCTATATAAGCTAGAGATTAATAGGAGTAAAAACTCTCTAAGCTCTAGGGCTTATAGGGGCTTTACTGATGCTTTGTATAGGTCTGTCATAGTCTACAGTGCTGGGTATGGATGTTAAAAGTGATTAAATAAAATAATAAATAGTTTAGATATGATCTGCTGTTAAGATAATTAGCTATATTTTAAACTATAAGCATAATCTTCTCTAGAAATAACTTTTCTATTAAGATTTTTAATCTAAGATAATCATTTATAGAAGTCTATGAATTTTTTATATATACTTTAAAAATAGATTAGCTATATTTTCTATACTAAATTCTTTAATATAAAAAATAAAATAATATATTTTAGTAAGTCTATTAATTATTATTATAATTAAATGTGTGAACGCCTATCTTGTTTATCCGCACGTCCGGCACGTAGGCACTGTATAGGTGCCGAACCGGCGGCGGATATTAGTTAACCCGTAGCCAAAGGCCACAAAGTCTATATAGCTAGATAGAATCCCCTATCCCCTTCTTTCTAGAGGACAGTCGTAATAATAGTTCCATATCTAATTATTACTGTGCTTATATAGACTATATTAAATTAACCTTACTACGAATACCTGTGCTATATATTATTAGGCCATAGTTAAACTATTACTAATTAATAATTACAGATCAGAGATTTAGCTACAGCTATTTCTTTAATACGTGATTTTCCACATCCCTAAATCTATATATTATGTACGGATATCCTCTCTTTGGCCACCCCCAACCAGAGAATCCTATTCAAATTGATATTTAATTATATAGTTTAAAAAACCTTATATTTAAATTGATATTCACTTATCTAGTTTAAAATCCACCTCCTAACTCCTCTTCTCTTCAACCGTTTGTAACCAACCTAGAACTAATATAACATCCCTTAATATCACTATTAAGAATATTATTAAGAATTACAATTGATTTTTAGTCTCTAGCTTTAACCCTAAGAAAAGATATTTATTCAAATAAGATATCTATATACTATAAAGAATAATTAAATATAATAGCTTGTATAATTACTAACTATAGACCACGTTTTAATATGACTTTAAAAACTGGGAATATAGGCATTTTTAAAGTATTCTAATTAAATAATTTTTAGAGCTTATAATAGTACTACAAAGTAATAGTGTATTTATTAATATATAAGAATATTTTAATGACAATCTTATAGCTCTATAAGCTGAGGGCTTATTTAGGCCTTATTAATAGACTAAAGATAAGGTTATTAAGTATATATTACTCTAATATAGACTATATTTAAAGCATCTCAACTATCAGTTTATAGCTGTTATATTAAGATATTAATAATCTGATAGCGCCGATATGGTGCCTATTAATCGATATATGGAGGAATTTGAAGATCTTATTAATGAGCTGTTAGAGCTTATAGCCCCTATATGGCCTTATTCAAATGATATCCTCATTCCCAAGACCCCCATACAGGCTCAACAAGCCATTCTCGCTCCCCCGGGTAATGCTCAAAAAGCTGTTCCCAAAGCCATCCCCAAAGCTGTTCCCAACCCTCCAGCTGTTCCTAAAGCTGGCTAGGGTGATATCTCTACACAAGATGCCGTTCTAGAACCTATATTGAAGCTTCTTAATACTATGCTGAAGCCTCTAGCTAATACTATATTAGAGAGCATAGATATCTACAGCTAGGTTAAAAAGTCTTTACCACCACCACAGCCACCTCCCCAGAGCTAAATATCTATATTAATTCTACCCCCTAGCCCCTATAACTCCCCCCTGAGCTGGCTCACTATATTTATATTCCTTTTTCTTTATATTCTCACACCAATAGCTATCCCCGAGCTGGCTTACTAAATCTATAAATTATATATAGCCTTATTTTTTCTTATATATAGATAGTCTCATTCTTTTATTTATTTCCTATCTCTATCCCTATCCCCATTCACTTCTCTACCTCTATTTTTCCTATTTCTCAGAGAATTACCAGTATATAAACACCTATCTTATTTATCCACACATCCAGCATATAAACACTATATAGGTGCTAAACTAGTGGCGGATATTAGTTAACCCATAACCAAAGACCATAAAGCCTATATAACTAGATAAAATCTCCCATCCTCTTCTTTCTAAGAGACAGTCATAATAATAATTCCATATCTGATTATTACTGTGCTCATATAGACTGCATTGGATTAGCCTTACTACGGATACCTATGCTGTGTGTTATCAGGCCGTAGTTAAACCAACATTAAATTATAATTATTAGATTCTAGAAGTTTAATAATAAAATTAACTAAGATATTATTTTAAGAGTACTAAGGGATCTTAAGAGATTCTAGAATTCTTTAATATAGAGATTAGCTATACTTTATTTATTAGTAAATTTTATAATTTTTAATATAGTAAGATATTATTTTTATTATATTTAGTTAATAATATTTATAATTAAGAATATTATATGTCTTTTTATAGTCTAGATAATTAGTAAAAGAATAATTATAATTTATTTTTAAAAGTTACTAGAATAATAGTTTATAGTTTAATATATAATAATAATATTAATAATAAAACTATTTATTTTATTTTTTATAATCTTTTAGTGATATATCTTTATAATATTATTCTCTAAGTTATATCTTATCTAGGATTTTATTAGAAAAAAGATCTTTAGTATATCTAGTTTTAAAGAGATTATCTAAATTTAGTTTATTATTATTAGCTAAATTCTATAGATTATCTAAATCTTTATACTCTAGATTATATTTTTTATTTTTATTAGCTAAATTCTTTAAGTTATTTTCTTTCTTTTTATTCTTTAATCTTAGAAATAGCGGCCTAAAGCTAATAAAAATAATCTTATTTTAAGATTTCTTTCTAACTATATTTAAAGATAGTTATTTTAAATATTATAGCTATAATATAGTCTATTTTTAGTAAATTATTTAGATATTATCTAGTTTATATAATTAATTCTAGCTTTATTATATTAATATATTAGATTTTTCTCTAAGCTTACTAGATTAATATATAAGTTTATAATTAAATTAAGATAAGAATTTAGTCTAGTAGATTTATTATCTATTTAGTAGTTTTTTTTAAGTAAAATATTCTAAGTTCTTATAATCTATAATAATCTTAATTAAATATAGATTTTCTTATAATTTAGAATATTATTTTTTAAATATTTTAATAATAGCTATTAGCTCTTTATTATAGATTTTATAATTATATTTAGCTAGCGCATGTATCTTCAAAAAAAAAACTATAGATTAGAGATCTCTTTTCTTATTATACTAAAAAAAAACTTCTCTAGTTATATAATCTAATATATTAACTTTTATAATATAGTATTTATTTTATTTAAATATCTTTAAGATTAGTATAGTTATAAAGATAGTTTTTAGAATATTAAAGATATCTTAATAATCTTTTATCTATAGAAATTTTAATCTTTTTTAAATAAAGGCTATAAGCTTCTTTATAATTTAAGAATATCTAAAAATAAAATATTAATAAAAATTTATAAAGCCTAGAAATCTTTAAATATTTTTAATTAAATATAATATCTACTATTTTAGAATAATAATAATTTTTAATAGATCTATAAAGATTTTTTTAGTAGAAATAATAAGACTAAGAAATATAGTTTTCTATATATAGAATTTATATTTATTAATATTATATTAAAGACTATAT
>JAMAGB010000083.1:0-10658 GCA_023625975.1 Talaromyces sp. PYS2103
CAACTATTTATAATATTTATATAAGAAGTTATCTAGTTATATAAGATTATAGATATATCTAATATATATACTTAATTTAATTAAGCTTAGTTAAAGTTTAACTCTTATTATAAGTCTATTATCTTAATATCTAGAGAAAATACTACTATTAAAGAATAGATAAGAATAATATAGAATTATTATATAATATAGTAAGAGCTAGTATAGATATAATAAACTAAAAATTTTTATTTTAGTTAAAATAGTTATAATAGTAATAACTTTAATAACTAAAATACTAGCTATTATTTTATTTATTAATAGAGTAATTAATCTTATTATAATTAAAATTATAATAATTAATAGTATTTATATTCCTTTTATAAATAATTAAACTAATAATCTAGTTTTAGGTCTAACTATTTAAACTTCTTTTATAATTATAAATCTAAATAGTTAGCTATTTAGAACTTCTATTAATACTATTTATATAACTAGCTATTTAAACGTCTACTAGCTAACTACTCTTAAGCTGCTAATAAAAGACTATAATTTAATAATAAAAAAGACTTTTATATTAATTAATACTCTTAAGCTAATAGCTATTAATAGGCTTATTATAATAATACTTAAGAATCTATTAATAAGTAATAAAATATTTAAGATTTTTAATAATCTCTAGATCTTTTTTAAATATTAGATAATACTATTATTAATTATACTTAAAACTTCTATAATAATTATAATTATACTATTATTAAATTACTAATAATTTTAGATTTTAAAAATAATAATTATAATAGATCTTATAATAATTTTAATAATTTATATTATCTAGCTAATACTAGTATTTATTATATTTTAATTTAATCTATTTTTAAATGCTAGAACTACTAGATAATTTTTAAATTAAATAATAAACTATATAAATATATATTAACTTATACTAAAGCTTCTATTTCTAAATTTAAACTATTAATAGTTCTTATCCTATCTAACTACTAAATTTATTTTAAAATATTAACTAACTAGCTATATCTAATTATATTTTAGATTAATCTTATCTTATTAAAACTATTTAATAGTATATTCTATAGCTAGTATTATATTATAGCTAAGACTATCTTTTTAACTTTATTTAATTTAACCTCTAAGAAATAAAATAAGATCTATATAAATACTAGCTATATACTAATAATTATTAATTAAAATTTCTTATAAACAACTATTCTAGACATTAAAATAAAAACTATAAAAAATAAATTAATTATTAAAAGAATTAGCTCAAATAAATATTAAATTAAAGAAATTATTTAGTTATATATCTCTTTTATAGTAATAATTTATAATAAAAATATTATTATAGTTATTCTATTTAAAGCCTATATTATAGATAAGCTTTAAGTAAATTTACTTATTAATATAGATATAATAGAATAATATAGTTTTAATTTAATATTATTAGCTAAATAATCATATATTTAAATTAAAGTATATAGAGATATAAAAATCCTATTATAAATTAAAACTAAATAGCAAAAAATAATACTAAAGCTAGTCTTTTTAAAAGAAAATATAATTATATTTATAAGAGATTATATTATAATTCCTATTTATATTAAGATAATTTTAACTAAAAATTATAATTATATATTTAAATCTAAATATAAATATATTATATTATTTTTATATATTATTAATATAAATCTATTTTAGATTATTATCTATAATAATATAGACAGAGACTGGGCTATTCTAAGATTGATTGATTGATTGATTGATTCATACACGCATCTGTCAGGCCTAATGCCCGAGTGGCGGGTGTTATCCTAAGGACGCTGGGCCAACGCGTCCCCTTATGTCCCTCCCAAGGCAGGGCTATTCTAACATAAATCTAACTAGATATAATTTCTAAATTTAAAGATATTAATATATTCTAAATAGAAGAAATCATAGATATATTAACTTAAGAATTTAAATTCTAGATATTTATAGATAAATCTAAGTTTTTATTTAACTTAATACTAGAAATAATATATATTTTTAATAATAATATTACTATCTATAATAATAGCTCTAGTAAGGCTAGTATATTAAAAAATACTATAATATTTTTTAATATCTAAATAGATAAAAGCTTTATAACCCATTACCGGCCGGAACACCAAATTTCGGCACTTTTGAAATTTTACGCTTATTGAGCTTTCTAAGGGGCCTTATAGGCTTCTCAGCACCGAGAAACCCCTATAGCAAGTCACCAGGAACCCCCAGGAGCCACTGGAGACCCAGAAGCTATAGGGCCTAGATTAGGGGTTAATTTCTCCAAGCCTCCCTAAATCCAGCCACTATTACCCCTAGGCACCCCTAATTTATTTAGAATCTTTAAAGGCAGTCAAAACCAACCTAATAAGCCAGCTTCAAGTACTAAAAACACTATATAGGCACTATAATAATAATAAATAGCTAAATAAAACACTAGAATAATACCTAAGCAGTAACTACTCTTAGGGCTTATTATAAAGCTTAATATATTAGAAAATAGATCTAATAAAACTACCAGCTCACTAGAAGAAGAGATATATAAAACTAAATATATAATATTTACTAGAATAGTAAGACCTAGAGCTATAAAGTCTATTAAAAGTCTAGTAGACACTACTTTATCTACTATAAAATACTATAAAAAATAGCTAATAATAATTAGAAACTAGATTAAGAAATAATAAGCCTTTATTATAGCCCTTATAAATAAAATAGAATATCTAGAGAATTATCTATAAATTACTATTATTAAAAAATACTTACCTATCAACCTTTTTATAATAAAAGCTAATATTAGAATATTTAGATTATTATTAAGAGCTAAGCCTATAACAGACTTAGCACCTATCCTAGAAAGGCTAGCTCTTATATCTAAAAGCCTAGTAAATAGTTTATTTATATAATAAAATCCACTCTAATATTAAAAACTAATAAAATTTTCTAAATAGACTATATAAGCTACTAAAACCTCTATATAAAAGCTTAGAGTAACTAAGAAGACCTCTAAATAGTCTAGAATAGCTTTTAAGTTAATATCTAAAAAATAGATATCTATAGCTAATAATAAAATATAAACTACTACTAGAACTTAGAAAATTATATAATATAAAAGATAATCTATAGAGTTTTATAAGACTAAAATAATACTAGATTTAAAGCTAGTAAGCATCTAGAGTAAAAAGAAATAATATTTAATCTTTAAATATTAATACCTAAAGAATATCTTAATAATTACTAAAATAGATATTTTTTTAGTTATTAATTAAATCTTTATAAAGATAGGCCTCTTTAACTTTATTAGAGCTATTAATTTTAGATATATAACTTTAAAGGCCCTTATAATACTTCTAGAATATAGAATCCCTAGTAGTATACTTATTCCTATCTATAATAATATATTATTAGTAGCTATCTAATAATTAGATCTAGTAGTTATCTTAGTAGAAATTAATAAATAGTAATACTAAATAAAAGTTTATATAATACTTATAAAACACTATATAAATAATAAATAAGGCCTAAAACTAATTTATAAAGAGATTAAGCTTAGCACTTCTTATAGGCTTAAATAATAACTAATCTAGCTTAAAAATCTAAAAGTCTTATAAGCTAATAATTAAAAATTTAGTATTATAGTTATAATAGTAGATTCCTTAAAGAAAACCTAAACATTAATTAATAAGAATCTTAAGTTCAATAGCTAGCACTATTATATAAAGCCTTATTAAAAATCTAATCCTAAGAGTATATATCTAAAATATTATAGAATAGACTACTCTAGCTTTAGAGCTTATAATAAGAGACCTCTAAAATATATTATTTATACTAAGAATTATAAGACCCTAGAGCACTTATATATAATATTAAATTATAAGATTAGACCCACTAAACTATATTAATATATAACTATTAAGTACACTAACTATAGAGATTTTTATAAAATAATATTATCTAAATACTTTAAGATTAAAAAGGCTCACTAGTAAGCTATATATTAAGTTAAAGAATAATTAATCTAAGATTTTATTTCTATATCTCTAAAATTTACTATAATATCTCTAAGACTTATATAATATATAAAGCTTCTAGAACTAGATATAAATATAAAAATTAATACTTATAATTCTCCCTATTTTCTAAACTCTCTACCACTATTATTAGCTATTAATAATAATAATTAAGTCTCTAAAGCACTTAAAACTATTACCTAATATTAATATTTTAATATAATTATACTTATATTAGCTCTATAATTTACACAGTGCTAAAAGCAGCACTAAATATTAGAGCTAAGATAACTTACCTCTAAGAGCCTTTAATATTTAGAAAATATATTATAAGCTATCTAGAATTCTTATTTTACTAGCCTAAAGACTTCTAAGAATATATCTAGATAATAATAGCAATTAAATAGAATTTAATAAGAAAATTAATAGTAAAAGTTTATATAGATCTAATTAACTATCTTTATTTTATAGTAATTAATATACTAGAGAATAAGAAATATATAAGAATAATAAATTATTATAATAATTAGTTAAAGATATATTATATATTCTCTAGAGATAGTCTACTCACTAGAAGGACCCTTTAAAATATTAAATAAAAATCTATCTTAAAGAAAAGATATCTAATTTTTAAGGACTTTAATACTTATAGTGTTATATAGAATTCCTATATTATATAAAGAATTAATACTAGACTATTAAAAAAGCTTATAAAATAGTATAATCTTTTTATTAATAATAATCCTAATAAATCTATAAGGCCTTATAAGCTTAGAAGTTCTAGAAAATAGATTAATAATATAGAGGCCTCTAATATAAGCTTTTTAAGCTAAGAAGTAAGCTAGAGAGAGCTTTAGATTAAATTTATTATCTCTATTATTAACCTAATAATTAATAACTAAGCCCTAGAACCTCTAGCTAGTTAGAAAGTTAAGTAGAAATAATTAATATCATTAAACTATATAATTATCTAGACCTTTTAGAAATCTTTAAAATAAATTTTTAATAAATCTCTATAAATAGCAGTTACTAGATAGCAAATAAAGAGATTATTAATAAATAAAAAAGCTTTTAAAATAATATTAATCACCTAGAATAAGCTAGCTAAGATCTAGCTAAGCCTAATAAACTTATACTTATTAGAGAATATTAAGTAGGAAGCTAAATAGCTAAAATAGACTCTTATAAAAATATTAAATTAATATACTAAGTAAATACAGCTTTATATCTACTCTAAACACTAATAAAATATTAATATTAAGACTATACAAAGCCTATACTCTAGGATTTATAAAGTCTATTAAGCTAGTAAAATTAATAAGAAAAAGTACTATAAAGCTTAGAAAACTTACTATCTAGTAATAAAAAGAACTAAATAAGAATATTAAAAAAACTTTTTATAGAGTTAAGCTAAGAGATTCTTTCTAAAGTATAAATAATACTAAATAGCTCTAAGATATATTAAAAAATAAGTCTAAGATATAATACTAGTCCTAACTAATAAAATATCTAGAAAAATAATAATAGTCATCTTTAATAAAAAAAAAAGTAATATTTAAGTAATATATTTTTCTATAAATCTCTAAAAAAAATAGTAGAATAGCTCTTTTATTACTAGATTAAGTTTATAAACTAATAAATAAAACTATTATTAAGAATACTATCTTTAGCTAAGAATTTAAAAAAGCTCTAAGAACTAATTTATTAAATTTTAGAGCTATTAAACTCTTATAATATCTAGATAAAAAATAAATTATAAACTTAGCTAAATAATATCTATAACTTAAAATCTATCCCTATACCTAGAAAATAGCTAAAAGGATCTTATTTAAAAAGAATAAGAGTAAGCCTACACTAGTTAAAGTTTATAAGATTATAAGCTTACTAAAATACCTAGATAAGATAATTAAGAAGCTTATTATTAAGCTATTAATAAACTTTATTAAAATCTAAAAGCTTTTTTATAAAAACTAGTTTAGTAGTTATAAATAATAAAATATAGTTAATACTATAGTATATTTTATAAATAAGATTTAATAAGTTTAAAGAGCTAGGAAGCTAGCAGCAGTCTTATTTATAAATATAAAAAAAGTTTTTAACTATATTATAGCTGCTAAGCTTATAAAAGATTTAATAGAAGCTAGATTCAATAAAAATCTAATATATTAGATAATCTTATTCCTAATAGATAAATATATTATACTTATTATTAATAGCTATATTAGTAAGAAAGCAGCTATAAGCTCTAAGCTTCTCTAAAATTCTTTAGCTACTCTAATTCTCTTTATTCTTTATATTAGAACTCTATTAGTTACTATTAAATATACTATATTAGAAGTTTATAGACTATTTTTTATAAATAATTAAGATCTTATTATAATAGTTAGCTTAGTAAGAGAGACTTATAAAATACTAAAAAAAGCTAGTAAGATAACTATTAACTAAAAAATAAAAAATAACATTTAATTTAACCTAAATAAGATAGAGATTATTTTCTTTTTTAAACACTATAAAGCTCTAGTTATAGAGAATATATACTAAGTATAAATAAATATTAGAAACTAGCTAGTTAAGATTATATCTAAATTAATCTATTAATTAAATTTATTTCTAGATAGCTAGCTTATTTAAAAATATTATTATAATATCTATATTCTAGCTATAAAAAATATTCTAACTAGATTTTAATTACTATATTAAGCTAATAGATTATCTCTAGTTTTAATTTAATAGATTTAAAAAGCTATAGTATAAGTTTAAGACCTTTAAAAAGCTAAGCTTTAATAATAAGACTAAAAAAGCTAGACTTAAAGATTCTAATAACTAATTAATAAATAAGCTAGGGCTATTATTAATATACTTTTAAAAATACTAATAGAAACTTTAATTAAAGAAGTAGCTCTAGAGTTAATAATAATATTATTAAATATTTAGATAGTCTAGTATATTATATAACTACTAATACTACTAGAGATTTATTTAATAGCTAGCTTACTCCTAGTAATTCTTAAATATAAGAATATTTATATCTAGTCTAGAGAACAGCCACTAAATAACTAGAAATAGATATAAAAAAATAATAAAATATTAAATTAGCTTAATTAGAGGCTTACTAAATATCTAATTTAATAACTAGAAAAAGACCCCTCCAAAAAATTAAGAGAATAAAATATTATAAATTTAATAACTTTCTAAGAATAATCTAAATACTTAATATTAAAAAAGCCTTATTAAAAGCTATCTAATAATATCCTAAAATAACACTTTAGTTAGATAGCTCTAGACTAGATACAGAAAAAGCTAGTATTAGAGTAGTTTTATAAACTATACTAAATAGCTTCTAAAAATATTTAGAACTACTAATAGAATATAAATATAAGATTTTTAATACTAAACTATTAATTATAGCTTTAGTACTAGAATAAACTTTTAAAAGACAGCTTTTAAACTCTATCTAAATACTTCTAAATACTTAGAATACTATAAATTATTTTTAAATAATAGTAACTAGTACTAGCTAGATTCTAGCTCTTAAAACTTATAATATAGTAAAAAAACTAGCCTCTAGAAAATAGCTAATAATAATATAGTAGATTCCTAGCTATTTAGAAATTAAAAAAAAATAAATAGATAGATCTAGTTACTAAATATATTATTAATAAATTAATTATAATTAGATTTAACTACTTATCTCTAATATATATTAAATATATTTATACTAAAGCTAGAAAGACTATGGTTAATAAATAAACCTAAGTTAATTTTATATAGAAAATCTACTAGTATAGATATACTTATAAGATACTTAAAGACTAAAAACTAAATCTAATAGCTAGTAAAGTCTCTAAAAAACTAACTAATTATTATTATTAATTAAAAACTAGATATACTCTAATTAGTATCTATCTTTATAAAATAAGTACTAGAGACTTCTCTAAATACTAGATCTATAAAAAGCTTTAGAAAATTATATAGTATATTCTATTTAAATATTAAAGATATTATATAGTCTAGAGAACTCTATATAAAGATTTATATAATATTAGAATACTATTATTTATAATAGTAGAGAATAGCTTTAAAGCTAAGCTCTTTAATAAATCTAGAGCTATTAAAATTTTACTAGCTTTTATAATTAAAGCAAACCTATTTAAAGATAAAGAATAAGCAGCTAGAAAGACTAAGATTAGTAATTTATAAAATTAAGAATTACTAAAGAATAAGAATAGTATTAACTTATAAATTAATAAAAAATAAAAATAAGAGCACTCTAACTAAGTCTAAAACTCACTAGAAGTATCCACTAGCTTAGAACTATAAAAGATTCTTATAAGAATAATCTCTATAAATCAACCCAAAGACCTTTAATATTATAGACTATACAGAGATAAGATAAGAGCCAGAATCTATATAAGCTAGAGACTAATAAGGATAAAAACTCCCTAAGCCCTAGAGCTTATAGGGGCTTCACTGATACTTTATACAGGTCCATCATAGCCTACAGTGCTGGGTATGGATGTTAAAAGTGATTAAATAATAATAATAATAAAAGCGTTATAGATATATTAAAAGATTAATAAATACTTATTTTAATAAAAAATAGATAGAAATTAATAATTAATTAATCTAAATAAATTTATTTAGCTAGTATAAAGAATAGAAAAATTATTAATAAAATCTATAATTAACTTTATAACTAAGATTAAATAGATTTTATTTAGACCCCACCTCTACTAGATTTTTAGTTTTTATAATTTAAAGATAGATTAAGAGCTCTAATAAATTAATCTAGAAAGCTTAAATAATTACTAATATTAAAAATAAGAATAAAGTATTAATTAAGAATATATATTCTATATCTTATTAAAAAGATATTATTATTATCATTACAGATTATAAATATATAATTATTATAAATATAGTAGTTATATTTTTCTAATAATAAATAAGAAATAAATATTATAATTATTTATATATTATCTTATATTATAGTTATAAGTTTTATAAAGTAGTTTTAATAGATTATTATAATAATCTAGTATATATTTAATATATTATAAATAATCTATTAAGAGAATTCTAGTTCTTTTACTATATTTATATTAATAATATTATTGGCCGGATGGCCAAACGGTTCGCCGTTCGCCAGGAAGACCCGCACGTGTCCGCCCGTTGGGGTTGGTTGCCTGATTTATAAGGCGTCGACTGTGTGGGATCGCTGGTTCAAATCTAGCTCCGGCCACCCAAACCTACAAGATAGTCCAGCCTTTTAACTATTGAGATTAAAAAAAACAATGATACTTACCAGCCCCTGCGAGTATCAGCGGAATTCAAGATCACTCAATTTCGCGCTTACCTCTCGCAAGCGAATTCAGGTTCCATAAAAATAGAATCCACGTGCGCAGCTTTACAATAAAAAAAAAGAGAGGTTTTTCATCCAATAAGTTTCTATAAAGGAACTTTTCTAATACTAATTTATGTGAAAAATCTTTAAAGCAAAAAATTCTATATAAAAAAACCCTACAAGCAAAAATTCCTAAGCGAAAAATTTCCATAAAGGAACTTTTCTAATATAAATTTATATGCGAATTCTTCTGTATAGGAAACTTACACGGTTTTCCTCTCTTAACAACCCTATGTGAGATAGCTCAGACGACCCTAGTTGGCCATATTGAGTATAGATAAGAAGAAGAATAATATTATTATTTTATTATATATATTATAAGATTATATCTAGTATTTTAAATTAATTTTATTAATTTTTTAATATTATAATATATCTCTTAGTCTATTAAAAGTATTTATTAAATTTTTTTTAAATTAATCTATTTAGCTAGTATATAGGCTTCTTTAGGTTTAGTACTCTTTAAGAATAGTTAGCTACTATTATTAAGTTACTCTTTCTAAGAAAATTTTATAATCTAAAATATTAACTTAATGTTACTAGTTAGTTCTAGAACTATATTTCTTATTTTATCTCTATTATTAAGTCTTTATAATAGTGTAAAATAGCTTTATTAAAGCTAGTCCTAATTATTAGTTAACTATATAAAGCCTTTATCTATAAAATATCTATTAATTAGTTAATTAAAACTAAGCTAAAAACTTTTTATATTATTTATAAGTATTTTAAAAAGTTAATATTTTTTTATTATTTTATTTTAAACTACTAGCTATATATTAATATTAATATTTATAAAACTAGTTTTTTAACTTATATATACTATATTTATAATAATACTAAAATTAATAAATAAAAAGCTAGGTCTAGTTTATTTTATTTAGTATTTAAAGCTAAAGTTAATCTAGACTAGAGAAAGATATAGTTAATAATTTTTTTTAATTATTTTATAAATCTTATAAAGAAAAATTATTAATTTATTAAACTTAAAATTATTTATCTTATTTAGATGCTTAAAAAGCTTTATTATTTAATTAAAATAGCTAAAAAATCTCTAATTATTTATATAGACTATTTAGTAATAATTAATATTATAAAATAGATTTTACTCTAAATTTTATTAGTTGAGAAACTTAATCTATAACTTATTATAGTATTATAGTTTATATAATATTTTAATATTATATTAATTTATAAAGCTAGTAAGAGAAATATTATAATAAATATAC
>JAMAGB010000084.1:0-10613 GCA_023625975.1 Talaromyces sp. PYS2103
AGTCTTTTCTTATTTTATTTAGCTTAAGTATATATTAGTATTTTTACTTTCTTCTAAAGATAATTAGAATATTCTATCTTAAAAGTATTAAAATCCTATTTATAATTTCTTATTTTATTAGTTTATTATATTAATTTATATCCTCCTAATATTATATCTTAATTTATTAATTTCTTAATAGTAATCTTTTTAGCATAAGAATAAACTACTTTATCTAAATTTTCTTGTATAAAGATACTTTTTCTAACTAGAATAATTATTATCAATAATAATCTATTAATATACTATATTTAACTAGCTATATTCTTCTAAGTATAATATTATACTTCTTTAATTCTGTAATTAAGAAAAGTAGATTATATATAACCCTATTATTAATCACTAATATTAAAGTTATAAGATAAGTAATAGCCTCTATAATCTTTCTATTAAATTCTTAAACCTAATATAGCTACTTTAGAGATATAATATAATATTAGAAATATCTAGCTAATTTCTTAGTAAAGAATATATTTAAGAAAGTAAAATTATTTACTCTTATATCTACTAAAGCTTTAATAATAATTAATAGTCTATTTTTTATTAACTATATAAATATAGTTAAACTATTATAATCTTCATCTAAAAGCTAAAATAAATCTAAATTATTAAAGATATTAATCTTATTTAAAAAGAAGTCTTCTTTTAAGTATTCTTATTTTTTAAATTAATTTTCTTCTAATTATTTTATATTTTATCTAGAACTTTCTTTATTATCTTAAAATCTAAAGTCTCTTTCTAGAATAAGCACTTATTAGCTTAGTAATCTAATAACTTATAATCAAAATATTTATTCTCTACTATTAGCTACTTCTATTTAATAAAAAAAAGATTATTACATAATATCTCTTTCTTAAGTTTAGATTTAATATTTCTCTTATTACTATAATTACTATTATCTTAATTTTTATAAGAATAGATATACTTTTTACTCTTTATAATCTATTCTAGTTAATTAGTAGTAGTATAATATAATTATATAAAAATCTTATATAAAATAAAATTATCTATACTCTTCTTAATTATTACTTATTATATATTAAAAAAAAATTTATAATATAGTTTTTTTTTCTATTCTTCCTAGAACAGTCAAGATTCTTAAACTAAAAAAATAAACTAAGAGAGAAATATTTAAAACTTTATATTCCTTATAACCAATTAGTATAGTTTTATTTTAGAATTAATTATATAATTCTTATCTATATATAAGATTTTTAGATGATTAAAAATATCTTATATATTATAATACTAATACAGTAAATCTTTATAGAATCTTAGAAGAAAATACTTTATTATTTTACCTTTATATATATTCTTTATATAATATATATATACTTAAGTTATTAAATAGTAATTAGTGTTCTTAGCTAGCTTAGTTTTAATATTGATTAGTTATAATTTAAATAAAGACTTCTTTTTATTAGTAAATAGCTTTTTATTATAAAGCTTAAAGCTTTTTTTTCTAGTTACTAAATTTTATTTTTATATTTTATTCTATTCCTTAATAAGTTTAGCTATAGTCTAGTAATACTTCTTTAATTATCTCTTAAATTTAATATTTTTTTACTTAAATAATTTAATATCTTTATTCTTAATATTATTATAATTATTTTCTACTTTCTAAAGCTTACTCTCTAGCTTTAATAAATACTTAAGAAATCTTTTAAATAGCTTCTTAGATTTACTCTTATAAAGTAATATAAATATTTTCTTAATTAAAGATTTTTTAGACTAATTATTAATTCCTAGTTTATTAAAATTAAGTATTAAATGTTAACTTATCTTACTCTATTCTCTCTTAGAAGCTTATTTCTTATTTAATTTTTTATTAGTAGTATTACTAAAATCTATTAACTTTATTATCTTATTAACTTCTATTATTATTTAATTAAATAAAAGAAAGGATAAGAATTAAATAAGAAATTTAATATTTAAATTTTAATAATACTATTACTTACTATATAAGCTATAAAGTTTAAAAAAAAATAGAGATAAAATTAAAAAAAAAGAGTTTTTATAATTAGAGTATTTAATATTAAGTAGTTATACTATATTAATTTATATAAAAATAAGAAAAAAAAGAAAAAAAGTAATACTTGATATTATATAATAATATCTAATCTAGAATTATTATTTTAATTATCTAGAGTATTATTTAATAAAATATTAAGTATAGAGAGAAGAAAAAGAAAAAGAAAACTTTATTTTAGTAACCCTCTAGGCCTTTATATATAATCTAATAAATAATATCTTTCCTAATATAGTACTAATAATTAGATAAGGCTATTCCTAGATATAGTACTAATAGAGCGCTGCTATTACCCTAGTCTAACCACTTTAGGAATAATATCTAGGAATAGCCGTCAAGATCCTCACCACCTAGCAGTATACTGATTGCCTCAACTAATCGCTTCATTAAAGGGGCTAGCCGTCACATTTATTAAATATATAATTAATATTTTTTTTATTATATATAAATTCTTTCTATACTAAAATCTTTCTTAGATCTATTTTTCTTAGATTTTTTTATATTTTTTAATCTTTTCTAGTTTAGCTTTGAAATTAGTAGTATTCTTACTAGTTTTTTTTAGTTTTTATAATCATTATTATGATCTAATATTTTTTCTATTCTTAATTAGTTATTTCTTAGATTTTTTTTATAGATATTTACTTATAAAGTATTCTATTTTTCTATAATTAAAATATTCTTTATTTTTTTATTATTTTTCTTTTTTATTTTTAAATAATATTATATTTAGCTATATAACTATATCTCTATCTTTATCTTATATTGATTAATTGATTGATTGATTGATTCATACATGCATCTGTTAGGCCTAATGCCCAAGTGGTGGGTATTATCCTAAAGGCGCTAGGCCAATGTGTCTCCTTATATTTCTCCTAGCTCTAGAGAGAATAGCCTCTATCTATTATATATATTTAATAGCTAGGATCTCTAAGAGAAGTCTAGTATATAAGACTATAGTAGAAATATAGATTACTATAATTACTAAAGCAGCTCTAGGTCTCTAATAAATAAATAAATAAATAATCTTATACTACTTCTATATCTAAGACTCTAGGAGCTTTATTCTTTTAAATAGTAATAGAAAATCTATTTTTATAATAAATTATATAATTCTTTATATCTATCTAATATCTTCTAATAATTTTTTAGATTAATCTCTCTCCTCTTAGCCTATAGTATTATATTCTAGATTTTAATATATATTAGATATTAAACTAGGATATACTTTAGATTCTTAATACTAAAGTTATAAGAATATTTACTTATATCTACTACTCCTACTATAGCTAGAAAGCTCTAAAGGCTAGTATTTATAGTCTATAACTAAATTAGTAATAAGCTAGATACTTAGAAGAATTCTTAGTATAATACTAATATCTTCTTATTAAAGTATTTAAAAATTATAAATAAATACTATCTTTTAATTAACTATATCTACTAAAAATACTATTTTTTACTATATTTTTAGTAGATTCTTTATTTATAAATAGTTAGTAGAATCTTATCTAGAATATTATTCATATATAAGATTCTTAATATTTAACCAGATATATACTACTATCTATTTTTAATCTTTTTTCTTTTAATTCTAGTAATAGTCTTAGTAGTTATTTCTTTAGTTAGAATATTTATTTTCTTATTACTAGAGACTCCTTTATATTCTAAGATCTATTAGATTAGAATTCTCTATTCTCTAGTATATAGATAATTAATATTCTTTATTATCTTCTTAAGAATATACTATTCTAAGGAGAATTTAGAACTAATATATATTTTAATTATTATCTAGTTATTTATAAGTAGAACTAGTCTTTAGTTAAATATTTTTATTTTTAGAGCTATTATTAATATAAGAACTATATTAGTGAGTTTAGTTATATATATTATATATATTTATAATATATTTAAAATCTTAATTTTTTTAGTATTTATTATTATTATTATTATAATATTAATTTCTCTATTAAAACTACTGCTATTTATAAAGAATATAATATAATTAGTCTTTATAAAAGAGTTAAAATTCTTAATAGTAGCTTCTCTATTATTATTAATATAAATATTTAGAGGTGTTTACTAGAGGTTAATAATCTAAGATTTAATAGTCTTTATTCTTAAGATAATATTTTTATTTAGTAATAGTTTAGCTTATCTCTCTAGATATAAGAGTAGTGATGTTTTATTCTTAATAGATTAAGAAATCTAATATATTAATTATTTTATATAATAGAGTATTTTCTATATTAAAGAAGCTATTATTTAAAAATATAATTTCTCTATAATCTACTATAAAGCTAAAATTATAGATTAAATATATAATAAGATATCTAGAGTTTATTTAGAGATTCTTTAATAAGCTCTAGTTATTATTTTTAATATTTAGTATTATAATAAGATAATTATTTTTTTAATCTTTTTAATAGTAGTTTTTCTTATCCTATTCTAGAAGTATTAAGTAGAGTATATATAGATAATCTATAATTAGATAATTATTATATATATTTTTTAAAGATTAGTGACTAGAGTCTTCTATATTATATTAGTAATAAAGCATAAGTCTATAATAATTTTAATTATTTTTCTCTAGAGTGTCTTTATATAGGTAGTCTCTAAAAACTTCTAATCTAATATAATTTCTAAATATTTTAATTAATTATTAGGCTTAATTATAATTTTTTTTTAAAATATAATAGTAGTATTTATATTAGATAGTATCTATTTCTATTATTTATAATAAAGATATATAAGCTAATACTTCTTTAAAGTAAAATAGAAGATATATATATACTTTTATTTCTTTATAAAAAGATAGACCTAGTATAGCTATTAATAATTAGTTACTAAGAATCTTTTAAAAGCTAGAATTTCTATATTATCTATATATTCTAATAACTTAAATATAGAGTCTTTCTTCTAGATGTTCTTGATTTATATTATAAAAGAGAAATAATATTAATAATAGTAAAAAACCTTATAGGATCTTTATTTCTAATAAGAATTCTTTTATTAATTTTTTTAGAAGTTAAATCTCTATAATTCTATTTTAGAGGAAGCTGATTAGCTAGTTAATAATTATTATTAAGATCTATTACTTTTTAAAGTTATATATAAGTCTCTTATAATTAGTATTATTAAAGGCTCTTATAATATTTAGTATTAGAAATAATATTACTAATTAGCTATTATTCTAGACTATATAAATATACTTTAATAATAGATATAGAGTATACTTAGTTAATTATTTCTTCTATCCTTTAATATATAATTTTAGAAGTAAGTGGAATATCTTAATTAGATAGCTAATTTAATAGATAAGAATTATCTTTAATACTTTATTAATAGTATTAAAAAGTATAATAAATTAATAAGATTTAGAGTTTATATAGTTATTCTTACTAGGCTTTCTTAGTATAATTATTATAGAATATTTAAAGTATTATAAGTAATAACTAAGCTAGAGATTCTTCTAGAATAAATAAATAATATAAATATTAAGAATCAACTATATCTTCTAAAATACTAGATTTAAAATCTAATTAGATTTAGAAGCTTTATCTAGATATATACTATAAATAGTTTTATATATATTTTTTTTTATAATTTTTAGTATCTCTAGAGGCTTTAAATACTTATATTTTTTTATATTCTAGAGGTTTATTTCTAATAAAACTAGGTATAATATCTTCTAAAGAAGAGCTATTTTTTTTAATATTATATACTCTTTATTATTTATAATTAGTATTAGTATAAATATATTTCTAGATATTTTTTTACTTTAAACCTACTTAGCTATTTTCTAAAAGTTCTAGAAGAACTATGTAGTTTTTTTAATATATTACTAGTAGAGATTATATATTAATTTAATTAACTTTTTTTCTAATTAGTATTTTACTTATTAATAGGCTTTTTTATTCTTTAGATCTTTTATTTTTTAGACTTGATAGTAGGCTCTTTAGATCTTTTTTTTAAGATTAGCTATCTCTAGAGTGTATTTAGACCTTAAGTACTCTATAACTATAGATCTTAGTATAGTAATTATAGTTATATTAATAATATTATTTATTAAAAAGTCTATTATATTATCTAGGTTTTTTAAGATCTATAAATATTTTTAGTTCTAATTTATAGTACTAAAATATTATAAGAATTTTTTCTAGTCTATATCTTTTTATTTCTAGTATAGTTGCTTAGGCTAGAGCTTTAGAGATATATTAATTTCTATAAGAATAGGAATATAATTAGCTATAAAAGGCTAGTTCTTATAGATTTAATATTAAACTAGTCTATTTACTAGATCTTAGATAGTCTAGATAAGATTAATAGTAGTAGAAGTATTATTTTTAAAATAAATAGATATTTTATATAGAAGGAGAAGCTATAAGTACTTAACAGCTATAGTTTTAATTAATCTATCTATTCTATTAACTATCTATTACTTATTCTCTAGTAAGAATTTTCCCTAGAGTAGGTAGTAGAGATTAAAGTTATTAATAATAATATATTAATAGTAGCTTAGTTAGATTATTAATTCTAAAAGATTTAGTGTGTCTAATAGTTCTTTAAAATTATATATATTATAGATATAGACTATACTAAGACTTATAGAGATTATTAATATAGATAGATTCTTAGAGTAGTATTTTATTAATTAGAAGGATAGGTCTAGCTTTTTATAAATAAAGAAATAGATTTAGGGATTTTCTTTTCTATCTTTAGTAAATACTAGAGATATAAGGAGATAGAATTAATTTTTTAATATTTATATATAAATAGTAACTTCTCTTAAATATATATTAATCTATAGTTTTTATATAGTAAGGATTTTTAACTTATAAAATTTATTTTTTTAAAAAGATATATTATTATCTTCTTTTTTAATTTTTAATAGTTAGTTTATAGGATTCTAAGTATTATTATCTATACTATTAGAGTTTAATATTAAATTAATAATTATTTCTCTACTAGCTGTTTTTTAGTGTAATAGTTATTATAGTATTCTAAGTAATACTAAGCTTATTTTCTAATAAATTTTTTAGATTTATAGTAGAGAGTAGACTCTTTTATTATTTTATTAATTTAATTTTTATAAAGATTTTTTAGTTAAGCTTAGTAGCTGCTAGAGTTATTATATTTAAAAATAAATTATTATTAATTTTTACTAAAGACTTCTCTATAAATTTTTTTATATAATAATTAGCTTATTCTAAGAGGTTATCTACTATAAAGTTAATAATTTCTTAGATTCTTTTCTTTTTTATAGTTATATTAGTTAGCTAGTCTTAGACTAGATTATTTTTATTTTTTTTTTAGAATTAATACTTTTACTTCTAATTTCTAGCTTAAATTATATTCTTATTTATAGTTTAAAGTTCTATCTAGTATATGTACTTAATATTTTAGTAGTTTTAATTTCTATTAGAGTTAAATCACTTGCTAGGACTATTTCTAGAAATATAGATAGAATTTATATTATTATTTAATAATACTAGAGTTTAGTTATATATTAATATTAAACTTTTATAAGAGTTTTAGTCTAGAAAAAATACTTTTTAGTAAAAATATAATATTTAATATCTAATTTTTATATTAGGTTCTTAATAAGTTTATTCTTCTTAATATAGTTAGTATACTAGGCTTTATTCTTATTATTTATATTAAGATATATACTAGTACTATAGTTCTTTATATAATAAGTATAATGATTTTATTATTAATAATACTTAATAATATACTAATATATCTAGTTTTTAAAGCATTATTTTAATCTAGTTAAATAGTTAAAGATCTAATAAATATACTAATAATTTTCAAGAATAAGTTTTTTTTTAATAGTATAGTTAGCTATTTAGTTATTATAAAAGATAATAATTAGTAGTATTATATTCTATATAATATCCTTAATTACTTTTTCTCTAAATAGTTATCCAGTATAGATAATATTAATAGATATGTCGTAAACCGATGCTTGTCAAGCGTCTAGATCAGAGTAAACTCGTCACTGAACGGCGGTTCGGTGGTATTCTATTTAGGAAAGGGCAGATGCCTAAGTAATAAATAAAGAAGTTCTAGTTTACTAAGACTATAAGTAATAGTATACTTAAGATTAAATAGTTAATTTAAGATGATAGAGTAAAACTGAATATATAGTAAATAAGTGTCTTTTTTATATTCTATTATTATTATAGCTATTATAGAATATCTTGTTATTCTCTAATATATTTATTAGAGCTATTATAGAATATCTCTAATATCTCTAATATTCTAACCTTAGTAGTTATAGATAATTCTTTATTTCTTTTTGTATTAGTTTCTATATAGCTATTCTAATCTATTAGCTATAATTTTATAATTCTCTGATAATCTCTTTTTTTAAAGGCTGGTTATCCTAATAGCTTAATAAATAGTCTTTATCTCTTATCTATGCTATAGATCTAATCTTATTTCTTAAAATATTTAGTGTTATAATCCTAAGCTAACTATATTATTAAAGAAAATAATTCTAAAAAATATACTTCTCTTATAAGTTAAGTAATTTAATATTGTTTATCTACTTTCTTATAAACGCTATAGTGAACTAGGAAAAACTTATATTTATATTAAATTTTTAAAGTATTATAATAAATGTATTTATATATTAAATTATTATTATATTAAAATACCTATTTCAGAGCTAGTGTAGAAGTGTTTAAGCAAGGTATAAGAATAGTTTTAAAAAGAAGAGGAATAAGTACTTACTAAAATTCTTTAGCTTTAAAAATAGCAAAAGTTATTAAAGAAATAGGCTAGTAAATTCCTCTAAAAAGACTTAAAAGATATTGAAGAATTAGAAAAATTAGAAGAAAAAAAAAACAAAAGACTATAGAGAAGTATATAAAATAAGTAATAGTTAAGTATAGATAATAAGAGCTAATTATATTAATGTTTAATTCTAGTAATTCTAATAGTCTAGTTATTAATAATTCTTCTTAGCTTACTACTTTTTCTTCTCTAAACTAATTATCATTTAATACTTCTAAATCTTATTATAGTAACTCAATGTCGGAAACTTCGGTTCAGATAACCGTCAAGTATAGCTAGGATAGCTCTTAATGTTTAAAGTTAAAAGGCTTCTAAGTATAAAAGGCTTCTTGAAAGCAAAGTCTTAATAATTCTAAATATTCTAATTGATAGAAGATTGTATACTTAAGTTTATATAGTTAATTCAAGATAATAGAGTAAAACTAAATATATAGTGAATAAGTATTCTTTTATATCTTATTCTTAATATAGCTATTAGAGCTATTTCTATATAGAAAGCTCTATTTACTCTATTCTTATTAAATATATTTAATATATCTATTTTTTAATAAATAGCTCTATTAGCTTTATTATTTTAATTCTAGTAATTATAAATAATTTTTTATTTTATCTTATATTAGTTCTTATATAACTATATCTAATTAATCTAATCTATTAGCTATAACTTTATAATTCTCTAATAATCTCTTTCTTTAAAGGCTAATGTCTTAATAGCTTAATAAATAGTTTATATTTTTTATCTATATTATAGATCTAATCTTATTTTCTAAAATATTTAGTCTTATAGTTCTGAGCTAATTATATTATTAAAAAAGAATATCTTAAAAAATAATTTTTATACTTAAGTTAAATAATTTAAAATTACTCTTTTAATTTCTTATTTTTATTATGCTAAGTAAAATAAGTTATATATTAAGTTTTTAATCTTAAATTAATATAATAAGTATATTTATAATAGTTAATATAAATATATTAATATAGCTTTATCTAATCTTGTCTAAAAAAAATTGTTAATAGCTTAGAAGAAGCTTAAGACTAATAATAAAAAGATTTATAAAGAAGTTATAATTCTTATAATTTACTTAAACTATCTTTAAAAATAAAAGAAATTGTTGTAGAAATATACTAGTTAATTTATCTAAATTAATATAAAAGATATAGAAGAACTGGAGAGACTAAAAGAGAAAGAGAAAAAAAAGTATAAAATTAAGTATTAAAAAGAAGTAAAGATTTTTATTATTTAATAATAGTTAACTACTATTTTTAAGTTTCTTTTTTTTATTTATATTATAATTTTTAATTTTTCTATTATAAATAACTCTTCTTTTAATTATATATTTACTAAAATTCTTAAATTTTCTTATAGTAATTTAAATTTTTAACTAGTTTTTATATATTATTTTCTAGTCTGTATTCTTTCTATTTAATTAAATAGTAAATCTATTTTTATTCTAATTTCTATTTTAGTAATCTTTTAACTTTATATTCTTCTTTAGTTGTTTTTTTATTTTTGTTTTTAGAGTTTTATATGGGTTTTAATAATAAAATATAAAAAACTAGATATATATATATTTTTATTAGTAGTTAGAATTTATAATTATTATTAATAAATTTTTTTCTAATCTTAAAGGGTTTGAATTTAATTATATTAAATTTATTACTTAGTTTTTTATTCTTAATATTAAAAGTTTTTAAATCTAGTATTTATTATAGTAAGTAAACTCTCTTTTTTATTTTTAAGATTAAT
>JAMAGB010000085.1:0-10393 GCA_023625975.1 Talaromyces sp. PYS2103
CTATAGAATCTAGTAAAAAATTAATAATAATAAGATAATATTAAAATTAATAATACAATATAAAAAATAATAATATAATTATATTATTAATATTAAGATTGTTCTTAATATAATAGATAATATAATTATATTATTAATTAGAAATAAAATAAAATAATTATTTCATTAGAAATAAAGCTTATAATCTTATCTTATACTATTCTAGCTCTTAAATAAGAGATTATATAATAATTAGCTACTAAAACCATATATTTAAAAATAGAAAAAAAATATTAAGTATTCCTATTCTATTAACTAAGCTATTAACTAAGCTATTAATTATTTTATTAACTAAACTATTAACTAGCTTTTTATATAACTCTTAAATAATTAATAGAGCTAACTAGCTAATCCCTATTCTATTTTATTAAAAGTAGATAGATTAATAATTAAGAATTAAAAATATTTTTAAGATAATTCTTTTATAAATATTATTAAGTATAGAAATTTTTCTTATATAATAAAACTCCTATATTAATATATTATTAAATAATATAAGTATATAATAAATCTATTATTTTCTTCATTATTCTAATATAAATTAAAGAAACTAGCTTTTTATTAAATTAACCAGCTAGAAAATATATTTTATAGATATTATAAATCTTTCTAAGTATATAAAAGAATATCTTAATTAATACATTAATAAAAAGATTAATAAGTAAAATAGTTAGCTATTAAAAGCTTTTAATCTTAATCTTAATATTAATTTTAATATTTTTAATATAAATAACACATTCAATAACTTAGATAATATAAAAAATATCTCTAATAAAATATTCTAGATCTCTTTTAATAGCCTAGTATACTCCCTCAGCCCTAGATATAATTATAAAGCCAAAAATTAAATTATCTATTATATAATAATATAGAAATAGCTTCTTATTATCTAAATTTATCTATTCATACTTAATATAATTAATTCCACTCTAGAAAATAGCATCTAGATAGCTTCAATAAAATTATAACTAAATTTAATTTAAATATTATTTAATTCTTACAAAAACAACCTTCATCTAGTCCCAAAAAAAAATATTCTATCAAATCTCAAATTAATTACAGAAATCCTTATAAACTTAAATATCTATTAAATTAAATCTAATTATCTTAGCTAATATCAATTATTAAAAGATTAGTCATATATATTTTATAATATTTATATTAATATATTATAAACAGAGTATATTCTTTATATCTAGAAAAATATAAAAAATTATATTTATAATAGCAATCTCTTTATCAGTAAAAATTATTATAAAATAATTAAAATTAAGAGAATTATATATCCTCTTAAAATATTTAAAAGAATAAATATAAGCTATACTTATTTCTTTATTTAATAATATAAATCTAATATAAAAAGTTAAATTTATAGAAGTAACTCCTATAATATTAAAAAATAATATTTTAAATATATTTATCTTATATATACAATCTATAAATAATATATAAGAATACTCTCTAAACTTCTTAAAAAATATTTTATACATAAAAAAGATAATTATTAACTAAAAAACTTTATTATTCTTATAATCAATATACCAACTAGTATATTCTAATAATTTAATTAATAAAGTTTACATTAGTATATTATTATCAAAAAATTTAATATATAAATCCCTTTTTATATTTTTAATATTATATTTTTAATAAAAGTCCTTACTATAATTAATTAAACCATAATAAATCTATTATAAATTTAATCTAGTCTTATATTTATATTTAATAATATCTTCTTTCTCCTTAAGTAAATAGACTCATTAAATTAGCTAATTTAAAAGTAAAATAGTCTTATAATTATAATCTATATATTATATTTTAAATTCCCATCAATTAGTTATTTTCTAGAAATAAAAAATAACTTTATAAGAACATTTTTATATTTAAAAAATTATATAATAGTATCATCTAATTACTCTAACTTAATTATAATATATATTATCTTAATCATATTAATAATAATATACACAAAATTACTTCTATCTATTCTTTTTTAAATACTTATATATAACTATAAATAAGTTCTTTGTGAGGCTCCAGGAACGACTCTACGCCTCACCTACAGGATTCAGACTATCTATAATGGGCATAGAGCAATTATTAGGCCATAGGATATATAGCTTACAAGACTACAAAACAACTATTAGACCACAGGAGAAAAAGCTAATATTATATATATATCCACACCTACAGCAAAACATTAAAAAGACTAATAATTAGTTTAAATACTATTAAACCCCTATATTTCTTAACTATAATCTCTATTTACCTACTTTCCTAATTAAATTCTTATATTCTAATCATTCTTTTTCTCTTAGAAAGAATTATTAGTAAATATTAAAATAATAAGAATATAATTAATCTTTTTCTTTAAATACTAGTCTAATATTAACTCTTTTACTAGTAGAGAAGATAATATCTTATTATATAATAATATTAATATTAAGTCACCCCTACCTCAAGAGAAGCTATTTAATAAAGAATTAAATAAAATAATTATAAATTCTATATCTATAGCTCTAATAGGACTAGCTCTAATAGATTATTCCTAGCTAATATTAAAAGAATAAATAGTAAATATAACTATAAAAAAACTATAAATAGTAGCCAAGTAGTTCTATATCAAATAAAAAATATAAAAATTAATATAATAAGTAATATAAAATTTAGTATAGCTCTATATATCTAAGACTTATAAACTAATAAAAAGAAAATATAAAAACACTAATCTATTATATATAAAAAAGATATTTCTAAGGCTCAAACTAATAAATAAATACTCTAGAAAATACTATACTAAATATAAAAAATTTATTAAAAAAGTAGAACTCTATTTCTAGTAATATATAAAATAATATAAAATATATTTAAAATATATAGTTATAAAAATAGTAAAGAATCTAGATAGAATATAATTCCTTTAATTTAATATTTATATAAAAGAAAAAAGAGATATAGAGAATATTACTTAAAAAAAACTTAAAATTTATCTTAGATAACTATTTAATAATCTTAAATTAATAAGAATTATTATATTCTATTAATATAATAAAGCAAAATAATATAAAGAATAATTTATTATTAATTTTAATATTTACCTATAGATATAATTTAAATAGATAGAAACTTAATATATAAAGAAGTAATATATAGACTAGTTTTATATTAAGATCCTACCCTCTATTAAAAAAAAATCTTAATAATATATAGAATAATCTATTACTTATAAAAATCTAGTAAGCTTTCTATAAATAGTAAAAAATAATATACTAGAATAATAAAAAGCTAAAGCTAAATAGAAAAAAAAGAACTTAATTTCTAAGAATAATCCTTAAAATAAGAAAAATAATAGAAATTTAATAAATAAACTATCTATATAAAGCTAATAAAATAAGAATAAAAAAAAGACTTTATATTATAATTATTATAATATAAAATACTACTAGATATAAAACTATTAGAAAAAAAAAGCTATTAAAGAATATAAAAAGCTAGAATCTTTAAAAAACTAGAACTCTAGCCATAGCTAATAATAGTAATATTAAAAATTAATACTATTACTTTAAAATAAGCTATAAAAATAAAAAAGAATCTTATTATAATAAAAATAGAAATAATATATCTATTTAAAAAACTAGAACTATATTCTCTAATTAATAATAGTACAAAAAACCTTTTTCTATTATAGAATTAAGTCTAGAAGTATAATCTTATATCTAGATCTATCTCTTAATAGATAAAAATAGTTAATAATTAAACTATTTAATCATACAGCTATCT
The DNA here is from genome assembly GCA_023625975.1 of Talaromyces sp. PYS2103. Taxonomy (NCBI): domain Eukaryota; kingdom Fungi; phylum Ascomycota; class Eurotiomycetes; order Eurotiales; family Trichocomaceae; genus Talaromyces; species Talaromyces sp. PYS2103. The sequence continues at coordinate 3,820 of JAMAGB010000085.1, forward strand.
AGAACTAGATTTATATAATATTAATTATCTAAAGCTTACTCATACCCACTATTACAAACTCTATATAATAGATATAGAGAAATATAACCTTATTCTAAAAATCTCTTAACTCTAGACTATTAATTCTAATATTAATTAGATTATAGAATATTAGATCTTTTAAACTATAAATAATCTTACCACTATACAATTTATAAATATATAAAAAACTCTCCAAAAAATATCTATAAAAGAACCTATATTTTAGATTACCTTTAAAAACTCTAGAGCAGTAATAAATATTTATTATATATAATTTTAAAATATAAAAGACACTAAATTATTACTAGCTATACTCTTCTAATTAATAATAAAATATAAGTTACTAATATTAAAAGTTCTAGAGTATTTATAAGACTATATAGATATATTCTCTAAATAAGTAGTTAAAATTATTCCTAAATATATAAAGCATAATTATATTATAAATTTTAAGCTTAGTAATACTTTATTATATAAATCTATATATAAACTTACTAAATCTAAAAAAATAGTTCTAAGATCCTATATAGACTCTATTCTTAAGAAGAAATAGATTTAACTATTAAAAAGCCCTTCTAAAGCATCTATTCTCTTTATTTCTAAAAAAAAATAATAGTTTCTAACTCTATATTAACTATTAAAAACTTAATACTATTACTATTAAAAACTACTATCCCTTATCTCTTATATCTAAGATCTTAGATTAACTATTAAAAGTCTAGTATTTTATATAACTTAATTTTAAAAATATCTATTACTATATATAGATCTAAAGAGATAATAAATAGAAAATTACTTTCTAAACTAGATATAAATATTTTAAATATTAGATTATACTCTTTAAACTAGTAAATATATCTACTACTTTTTAGATCTATATTAATAAAGTAATATTAGATCTATTAAATACCTATATAATAATCTATCTTAATAATATTATTATTTATTCCTATAATCTAGCCTCCTATAAAAAGTAGATTAAAAAGATCTTCTAAAGACTTTAAATATTTAGACTATATATTAAGCTAAATAAATATAAATTTAGCACTAATATAATCTTATATCTAAGATTTATTATTAATTCTAAAGATATTATTATAAAAAAGAAATAGATTTATACTATTAAAGAATAGCCTTTACCTTAATTAGTAAAGAATATATAATTTTTTATAAAATTTATAAACTTTTATTAGAACTTTATTTATAGATTCTCTATAATAATATCTAATTTAATAAAACTTATAAAAAAGCTTTAGAATAAGAGTTTTAAGAGATATTATAAGGCAAAGTATACTATATTCTAATTCTATATAATACTAAAAGCTATTACCTTCTTTAAAATTTAAAAATAGCTATTAGTATTAAATTTTTATTTTATTACTTTAATTCTAAGAAATAAATATAGGTAAAGATTAATATTTTAAAAAAAACCTTTAGAAATATTCTTTTATAATTATTTAATAATAAATAATAACATTTAATAATTTTTTAATTAAAGAAACTATATAGAGTAGAGATCTACTATAATATATATAATCTAGAACTACTTATAGTTATAAAAGCTTTTAAATATTAGTATTAATACCTAGAAAATAGCTAATATATAATTTAATTAGTAACTAATTATAATAACCTATAATACTTTACTATTATAAAGATCTTAAGTCACTAATAGATATACTAGACTAAATACTTATTAGTTTTTAATTTTAAAATTAAATATTAATTAAGAATAAAAAATCCTATAGATATATCTAGCTAAAGAGCTAACTATCTATAAAATATAAAAAAAAATAAAGAAGATCTCTAACTCCTAACTCTCTAAAATAAGCTAAGAAAAAGTATTCTATTAAAATAAAATTATTCTTTTAAATATATAGACCTTACAGTCCTTATTATATATTTAAAAAAGGTAAATAAGAAATCTCTAATTAATATATAAATCTATAGACCTAATATAGTAGGAATCCCTATAAATAAGAGCTTCACTAATAATAATATAAGAAATCTAGAACTCTTAGTATTAAGATCTCTAATAGCTATAATAATAAAGACTAAGATAGCTTATATAAAAATATAACTAATAATAAAGAATCTTTTTTATATATATTAGTAAAAAAACATCTTTATTATTAATATACACAAGAAACTTTTAATAGAAAAACATCTAATTAAGAACTTAAAATAAAATATTAATTTAAATAATTTATTTTAATATAATAATATAATTTACATCCTACTAAATAAAATACTATAAGTAGAAATTATAAAAATTAATTATAATAATACCTAAGAGAGATATTTCAGTATTTACTAAACCTTAGATTATATATATTATAAATATTACTAGCTCTTACTAAAAGAAGATATTAATTATTATATATAGATATACTATAAATATTAAAAGATAAAGATCTATTAATATAAAAAATATAAATTACTTAAGCTACTATCTATTCTAATAGAATTATTTAAAATAATCACTATAGACTTTATAATAGATCTACCCCTAGCTTAGTAATAAGAAGAAGAAATTAATATAATTCTAGTAATTATTAATCTCTTTTCTAAATACTCTATCTACTTACTAATATAAAAAAGCTTATCTATTAAAGATCTAGTAAAGCTACTCTTTAATAGTCTAGTTAAATAGATCATTATACTAAAATATATCATAATAAATAGAAATAAGCTTTTTATTAGTATATTCTAGTAAACTATATATTTTTACCTAGAAATAATCTATTAGTTATTAACTATAATTTATCTATAAATAAATAGACAAATAAAGCACTAGAATTAGATACTAAAACACTATCTTTAATACTATATTATATATAAACAAATAGATTAGCCTAAATAGCTTACTATAATATAATATATATATAATAATAACCTATATAGCATTATAAATAAGATCCTAATAGAACTACTAATAAATCTCTAAAAAGACCTATATATTAATATTTAATAAAAAACAGTAAAGATAAATATTAATACATTCTAACAGATCTAAGAGCTTTATAAAAGATAAGAAATTATCTATAAATATCTAAAAATAATAAAGAAATCCCAAGCCAAGTACTTTAATATAAAATAACTAGAGAAAATCTTTAAAATTAGTAAATAAATCATACTCTATACTAGAAATATTACTTTAAATTAATATATAAAGAAAATAAATAATAAATAGATTAGCTTATTCTAAATTATTAATACCTAGAGAAGCAACACTTATAAGCTAAAGCTTATTTTATAATATTAATAACTATATCTAATATTTTATATCTTTCTATTAAAGCCTTATTATTCTAGCATAAGAAACTCTTAGTTAGAAGAAACTATTCTAATAAATAGTAAACCTAAGTATATTATTAAAAAAATTCTTAATAAAAAAATATATTATTAGTAATATAAGTATTGTGTGAATCCCTGTCAACCTGGATGTCTGCCTTAGGCAATTGCTCAGGCAATTACCTGGCCTATAGGAAGCCTTTGTGGAATGTGTTTTATAACACCACAAGAAATCTCTAGAAAGCTTTGTTATATATGATTTATTATATAGGAATAGTATCATATTTTATATTTAGATATACCTTATATTTCTTTATAGCTATATTCCTATATTTTAGCTATTTCTATATGCTCTAGATTAGAATATTAGAGTGACTATTAAGACTCTCTATATAGGTATAAATATAGCCTCAATCCCCTATTAATTAGTATTAGGAATTAGTTATTAATATTAGAGTTTTTACTATATTAAATTAGCTTATCTTATAGATTTATTAAACTAGTCTTACACCAATCTAAACAGTATTTTTAGACTATATAGAACCAACACTAATTAGTAAGATCTATAGATTAATATTCTTATATAAGCTATTTATAAGCTTTATTTCTTATTTCTTTATTATATTTCTATACTCTTATTCTCTCTCTATAATATGCTAAACCTACGCGCTGAAACCCTTAATAATATAGAAAAAAAACAATTAAAATTTTAATATACTATATTACTAGAAGCTAAATAAATTATAGATATTAATATCTTTAATCCTTATAAATAAAGTAATAATAATATTAATATTTATATCCTAAATATGATAAAAATCTATAAAAATTTTAAGAATTATAACTTATAATTTGCATTTAAAAAAGACTTTACTAAATAGAAGCTTAAAGATTTTTAGAAAATATCTATAATAATATTAGTTAAATTCTAATGATTCCTTTAAAAATAAGAAATATATTCACTAATTAAAGTCTATTCTATAGAAGGACTTATATTTATATTAAAAAATAGTGGATTAAAATAGAATAAGGAATGTCTTCTTAAATTTATTAAATATAAAATAGAGAAGTATTCACTACATCTAGAAACTAAGTTTTTTAAATATTTTAATAAAATAGCTTCTATATATTTATAATTAATAAAAATATCAGCTATACTAGTACTAGCACCCACAATAGCTATATTAATACAAAAATTATTACTAGCACTAGCTTTTATAATATTAAATTCTATATTAAATAATCTATTTTAAAAGCCTATTTAAAATAACCCTTTAGCACTTAGATATAGTATATTTATTCTAAATAACTCTCCAGCTTCTAGATATAGTATATTAAATCCTCAAGTGTCCTACCCAGCACTATTTTTAAACTATAAATATTAAAATAATAATAAATAAATAGTAAGTATCCTTATATAGCTTATTAGAATATATTTAAATAAAATAAAATATTCTAGATCTAATAATATCTTTAATTAAAAGTATAGAATCTTTTTAGATTATTATTAACATACTAGAATTCTTAATAATAAATACTTATTAAGAATTATATTTCCTACTATATTAAAAGATTAAATACTAATATATTACTATATAAATTTTTAATAATAAAAGAATAATAGTTTATATCTAATTACTAGTATAAAGGACTATTTTAAAGGACTAGAGTAAGTATAATTAAAATAGAAGAAATAAATATATATTACCTTCTAAGAAACAATTAATAACACTAAAAATACTAGAAAATTAATAAAGAAATATCTTAAAATAATACTTTAAAACTTTTAGAAGTTATATTATAAATTATCAAGCAACCTATATAATAATACTATATATACTCTTAAACTTCTTAAAGTGATATAATTGTACCTAGCCTATAAATAGATAATATTAAAGCTATTCCTAACTCTTATTAGATTAATATAAAATCTTTATTTAAATATTAGCTAATATTAGAATAAGATATATATATTAGAATAATATCTTATAGATATAAATAGTAAAGTCTTTTATATAGATTAATAATACTATAATTAATATTTATATCTACTATTCTAGAACTACTATAACTGCTAATCTACACACTAGAAAGATAAAAAATATTAGATTTATAAGAAGAGGAATTACTTCTCTATATAATATATACTAGAGGAGTATACTATAATTAAAAAATATTTTATAGCAAATTTTAAGGAATAAGCTAATTAATATTTAATAGAGTATAAATATCCTAATAATAATAATAATATTAATATTAAAGATAAGATAGTATTAGAGACTATTTAAGCTTTATTATCTAAAGAAGCTAATAATATAATATCTTCTATATTATTATTTATACTTTTTTCTAGTATATTTATTACCTTTAGTAAAGTGCTAGAAGTAGAGATATTAATTATTTAAAAATTATTAGATTATACTGCTACTTATTATTTTAGTTTAATACTTAATCTAGCAGAATCTAATAATATAATTAGTTAGTTAATTTTACTAATTAATAATAATAAAATCTTAGCTAATTAGAAGCTGATCTTCTAGACTATATTTAACATACTATATATTATCTTTATTCTATTAATATATTATTTAAAAGATATCTTCTAAGAAATCCTTATTAATAATAATACTGCTAACTATTTAATAGCTAGATATTCTTAATATCTTATTTATAAGAAAAGATATAAGAATATTATAATTAATAGAATAACTATAGGTAGTATAACTATTAAATTTAAAGCTAGGAATAATCTATATTCTATAGAATTAATTAATATATAGATCCTTATTAGAGAAATATAATTCTATATTCTTAAAGCTATAATACTATTTTTACTATTTTTAAAAGATTTAGACTGTTTAAATATATATTATAATAATATATATAATATTCTTATTAGCTTTAAGCTATATATAATAACTCTAGTTATATACTAGTTTAGTTATCTATTTCTAGTTTAAGAAGAATTATATAATATATATCTTATTAACTCTTTTAACTCCAATCTATGCTTCTTAATAGAGATAGAATTATATTATTTATATTACTGCTTTGGGTATCCTTTAATAAAAAAATTATACCAAATTCTTAAATATGCAGGCTATAATATAAATATAGATATAATTAAATATATTTATAAGTTTTATTACTATTATTAAATATATAATAAATTACTAGGCAGGTTTAAGTTTATATTATATAATAATATTAACTTTAATTATATAATTATTATTAATATTATATATATTAATAATAAGCT
>JAMAGB010000086.1:0-10362 GCA_023625975.1 Talaromyces sp. PYS2103
AGATCTAGATATAAATATAAAAATTAATATCTATAATTTTTTTTATTTTTTAAATTTCTTATTATTATTACTAGCTATTAATAGTAATAGCTAAATCTTTAAAATATCTAAAATTATTACTTAATATTAGTATTTTAATATAACTATACTTATATTAGCTTTATAATTTATATAATATTAGAAGTAGTATTAAATATTAGAGCTAGAATAGCTTATCTTTAAAAGTTTTTAATATTTAAAAAGTATACTATAAGCTATCTAAAATTCTTATTTTATTAATCTAAAGGCTCCTAGAAATATATCTAGATAATAATAATAATTAAATAAAGTTTAGTAAAAAAATTAGTAGTAAAAGCTTATATAAATCTTATAAATTACTTTTATTTTATAGTAATTAATATACTAGAGAATAGAAGATATATAAAAATAATAAATTATTATAATAACTAATTAAGAATATATTATATATTTTCTAGAAATAATCTACTTATTAGAAGAGCTTTCTAAAATATTAAATAAAAGTCTATCTTATAAAAATAATATTTAATTTTTAAGAATTTTAATATCTATAGTCCTATATAGAATTTCTATATAGAATAAAAAATTAATATTAAGCTATTAAAAGAGTTTATAGAATAATATAATCTCTTTATTAATAATAATTTTAATAAATCTATAAGACCTTATAAGCTTAGAGATTCTAGAGAAAGAGTTAGTAATATAGAGGTCTCTAATATAAACTTTTTAAACTAAAAAATAAGTTAGAAAGAATTCTAGATTAAGTCTATTATCTCTATTATTAATTTAATAATTAGTAATTAAATCTTAGGGCTATTAGCTAGCTAGAAAATTAAATAAGAATAGTTAATATTATTAGATTATATAATTATCTAGGCCTTTTAGAAGTTCTTAAAGTAAATTCTTAATAAATTTTTATAAATAGCAATTATTAGATGGTAGATAAAAAGGATATTAGATAATAAGAAAGCTTTTAAAAAAATATTAATTATTTAAAATAAGCTAGCTAAGATCTAGCTAAGTCTATTAAATTTATATTTATTAAAAGATATTAAGTAGAAAGATAAGTAGTTAGAATAGACTTTTATAAAAATATTAAATTAATATATAAAGTAAATAAGGCTTTATATTTACTTTAAATATTAATAGAATATTAATATTAAAATTATATAAAGTCTCTATTTTAAGATTTATAAGATTTATTAAGCTAGTAAAATTAGTAAGAAAAAGTATTATAAAGTTTAGAAAATTTATTATTTAATAATAAAGAAAGCTAAATATAATTATTAAAAAAGCTTTTTATAAGATTTAACTAAGAGTTTTCTTTTAGAATAAAAATAGTATTAAGTAGTCTTAAAATATATTAAAAAATAAGCTTAAAGTATAATATTAGTTCTAAAGTATAAAAGCTTTAAAGAGATAATAATAACTACTTTTAATAAGAAAAAAATAGTATTTAAATAAAAAGTATTTTTATAAACTTTTTAGAAAAATTTTAAGAAAGTTTTTCTAATTTTTAGCTAAGCTTATAAGCTAGTAGATAGAATTATTATTAAAAGTACTATTTTTAGCTAAAAACTTAAGAAAGTTTTAGATATTAATTTACTAAATTTTAGAATTATTAGACTCTTATAATATCTAGATAAAAAATAAATTATAAATTTAGCTAGATAATATTTATAGCTTAAAGTCTATCTTTATATCTAAAAAATAGCTAAAAGAATTTTATTTAGAAAGAATAAAGATAATTATATATTAATTAAAATTTATAGAGTTATAAGCTTACTTAAATATCTAAATAAGATTATTAAGAAGCTAATTATTAAGTTATTAATAAGCTTTATTAAGATCTAAGGGCTTTTTTATAAAGATTAGTTTAAAGATTATAAATAATAAAGTATAATTAATACTATAGTATATTTTATAAATAAGATTTAATAAGCTTAAGAAGCTAGAAAGCTAATAGTAGTTTTATTTATAGATATAAAAGAAATTTTTAATTATATTATAGTTGCTAAGCTTATAAGAAACTTAATAAAAACTAGATTTAATAAAGATTTAATATATTAGATAGCTTTATTTCTAATAAATAGATATATTATATTTATTATTAATAGTTATATTAATAAGAGAATAGCTATAAGCTTTAGATTTTTCTAAGACTCTTTAGTAGTTTTAATTCTTTTTATTTTTTATATTAGAGTTCTATTAGTTACTATTAAGTAGACTATATTAGAGGTTTATAGATTATTTTTTATAAATAATTAAGATCTTATTATAGTAGCTAGCTTAGTAAAAAAGATTTATAGAATATTAGAAAAAATTAATAAGATAGTTATTAATTAGAGAATAAAGAATAATGTTTAATTTAATCTAGATAAAATAGAAACTATTTTTTTTAAGCACTATAGAGCTTTAGTTATAGAGAATATATATTAAGTATAAATAAATATTAAAGGCTAGCTAGCTAAGATTAAGCCTAAATTAATTTATTAATTAGGCTTACTTCTAGATAATTAATTTATTTAGAAATATTATTATAATATTTATATTCTAGTTATAAAAAGTATTTTAGTTAGATTTTAATTATTATATTAAGCTAATAGATTATCTCTAGTTCTAGTTTAATAAATCTAGAAAGCTATAATATAAATTTAAGATCTTTAAAAAGCTAAGCTCTAGTAGTAAGACTAGAAAAGCTAGATTTAGAGATTTTAATATTTTATTAATAAATAAGCTAGAGCTATTATTAGTATACTTTTAAAGATATTAATAAAAACTTTAATTAGAAAAATAGCTCTAAAGCTAATAATAGTATTATTAAATATCTAAATAGTTTAGTATATAATATAGCTATTAATACTATTAAAGATTGGCCGGATGGCCGAACGGTTCGCCGTTCGCCCCGGAAGGCCCACACGTGTCCGCCTAATTTAGGGTTGGTCGCCTGATTTATAAGGCGTCGACTGTGTGGGATCGCTGGTTCAAATCCAGCTCTGGCCACCCAACCTACGAGAACAAATGGTCCAGCCTTTGACTATTTAAGATTAAAAAGAATGACAGTACTTGCCAGCCTTGCGAGTACAGGCGGAATTCGAGGTCACTCAATTTCGCGCTTGCCTCTCGCAAGCGAATTTTAGTTCTGCAAATAAAGATTCTAAGTGCGCAGCATTACAACAGAAAAGAGAGAGGTTTTTCATCCGATAAGTTTCCATTAAGGAACTTTTCTAATACTAATTTGTGTGAAAATTGTTCCGAGCGAAAAATTCCGTGTGTGCGAAAAAACCCTACGAGCTAAAAAATTCTTCTCTAAGCGAAAAATTTCTATAAAGGAATTTTTCTAATACAAATTTGTGTGCGAATTCTTCTGTACGGGAACTTACACGGTTTTCCTCAAAATTCTCTTAACAACCCCATGTGAGATAGCTCAGACGACCCTAGTTGGCCATATTGAGTATAGATAAATAAAAAAAAAAATACTATTAAAGATTTATCTAATAACTAACTTATTCTTAGTAATATTTAGATATAGAGATATCTATATTTAATCTAGAGAATAGTTATTAAATAATTAAAAATAGGTATAAAAAAATAATAAGATATTAAATTAGCTTAGCTAGAGATTTACTAAATATCTAGCTTAATAACTAGAAAAGAACTTCTCTAGAGAAGTTAAGAGAATAAAGTATTATAAGCTTAATAGTTTCTTAGATTTTATTTAGATATTTAATATTAAAGAGGTTTTATTAAAAGCTATCTAATAATATTCTAGAATAATATTTTAATTAGATAGCTTTAGACTAGATATAAGAAGAATTAGTATTAATATAATTTTATAAATTATACTAAATAATTCTTAGAAATATTTAGAGCTATTAATAAAAACTAGATATAAGATTTTTAATATTAAGTTATTAGTTATAGCTTTAATAATAGAATAAGTATTTAAGAGATAGTTTTTAAGATTAATATAAATACTTCTAAATATTTAAAATACTATAAGCTAGCTTTAAATAATAATAACTAGTACTAGCTAGACTCTAGCTTTTAAAATTTATAAAATAGTAAGGAAGCTAGTCTCTAAAAAATAACTAGTAATAATATAATAAATTTCTAACTATTTAGAGATTAAAATAAATAAATAAATAAATCTAGTTATTAAATATATTACTAGTAAACTAGTTATAGCTAGATTTAATTATTTATTTTTAATATATATTAGATATGTTTATACTAAAGCTAGAAGAACTATAATTAATAAATAGATCTAAATTAATTCTATATAGAGAGCTTATTAATAAGAATATATCTATAAGATATCTAAAGACTAGAGACTAGATTTAATAATTAATAAAATCTTTTAAAAGATTAACTAGCTATTATTATTAATTAAAAATTAGGTATATTTTAATTAGTATTTATCTTTATTATATAAGTATTAGAGACTTCTCTAAGTATTAAATCTATAAAGAGTTTTAAAAGATTATATAGTATATTTTATTTAAATATTAAAAATATTATATAGTCTAGAGAGTCTTATATAAAAATTTATATAATGTTAGAATATTATTATTTATAATAGTAGAGAATAGCTCTAAAGCTAGACTTTTTAGTAAATTTAAAGCTATTAAAACTTTACTAGTTTTTATAGCTAAAGTAAATTTATTTAAAGATAAAAAGTAAATAGCTAGAAAGATTAAGATTAGTAATTTATAAAGATAAGAATTACTAAAAAATAGAGATAGTATTAGTTTATAGATTAATAAAAAATAAAAGTAGAGATATTTTAGTTAAATTTAAAATTTATTAAGAATATCTACTAGCTTAAAACTATAAGAGATTCTTATAGAGATAGTTCCTATATGTAGGTCTAAAAGTCTCTAGTGTTATAGACTATATAGAGATAAAATAAGAGTTAAGAATTATATAAGCTAAGGACTAATAGGGATAAGGGTCTTTTAAGTTCTAAGACTTATAGAGGCTTTATTAATGCTTTGTATAGGTCTGTTATAGCCTATAGTGCTGAGTATGGATATTAAGAATTGAATAAAACAAACAAACAAAAATTATTTCTAGCTTTATTTATACTAATAAGAAAATTTTAAATAACTATATTACTATTAAATCTATTATTAATACTATTTTTTATAGTACTAAATTCTATATTAAAATAATAAATAATAATATTAAATAATTTAATATAGAATTTCTCTCTAAATAATCTTCTAGTAACTAGATTTAATATATTATATTTATTTATATTTTTTATAGTGCTATCTCTAAATTAAAAATATTATTAAAATAATATATATTAAATATTAAATATTATTATATAATTTATAAGAATATATATAAATAAAATAAAATATTCTAAATCTAAAGATTCCTTTAATTAGAAATATAATATATTTAAGGATTTTTACTAGTATATAAGAATATCTTAAAACTAGTATTTAATCTATATAGCATTTTTAATAATATTAAAAAGCTAAGTATTATTATATTATTATATAAGTAAGTAATATTAGAAATATAATAATATTTTTCTATCTAAAGTTATAAAGTAATATTTTAAAGGACTAGAGTAACTATATACTAAGTAGAAAGAATAGTTATATATTATTCTATAGAGAATAATTAATGATACTAAAAATATAAAAAAATTAATAAAAGAATGCCTAGATATTATATTTAATAATATTTAAAAGCTATATTATAGCTTATCCAGTGATCTCTATAATAATATTATTTATATACTTAAGCTATTTAAAGCTACACGTACATATCTGGTCTATAAATAAGTAATATTAAAACTATTTTAAATTGTTACTAAATTGATATAAGACCTCTACCTGAATATTAGCTAATATTAAGATAAGATATATATATCTAAGTAGTATATAATAGATATAAAAAGTGAAGCCTTTTATATAAACTATTAATATTATAATTAATATCTATATCTATTATTCTAGAACTGCTATAACTAATAATTTATATATTAAGGAGATTAGAAATACTATATTTATAGAAAATTAGACTGCCATTTTAAAGAATATATGTCTAAGGAGTACAAGGTAATAAAGAAGTATTTTATAGTAAATTTAAGAGAATAAGCTAATTAATATTTAATAGAGTATAAATATTTTAATAATAATAATAATATTAATATTAAAAATAAGATAGTGTTAGAGATTATCTAAGCTTTATTATTTAAAGAAGCTAATAGTATAGTATTTTCTATACTATTTTTTATACTTTTTTCTAGTATATTTGTTATCTTTAGTGAAGTGTTAGAAATAAGAATATTAATTACTTAAAAATTATTAGATTATACTACTGCTTACTATTTTAGCTTAATACTTAGTTTAATAGAATCTAGTAATGTGATTAGTTAGTTAATTTTATTAATTAATAATAATGAAATCTTAGCTAATTAGAAGCTGATCTTCTAGACTATATTTAATCTATTATATATCATCTTTGTCTTATTAATATATTATTTAAAAGATATTTTCTAAGAAATCCTTATTAATAATAATACTACTAACTATTTAATAATTAAATATTCTTAATATCTTATTTATAAAAAAAAATATAAGGATATTATAATTAATAAGATAACTATAAGCAGTATTACTATTAAATTTAGAGCTAGAAATAATCTATATTTTATAGAATTAATTAATATATAGATCTTTATTAAAGAGATATAATTCTATATTCTTAAAGTTATAATATTATTTTTATTATTTTTAAAGGATTTAGATTATTTAAATATATATTATAATAATATATATAATGTTCTTATTAGTTTTAAGCTATATATAATAATTCTAGTTATATACTAATTTAGTTATCTATTTCTAGTTTAAGAAGAATTATATAATATATATTTTATTAATTCTTTTAATTTTAATCTATGCTTCTTAATAGAGATAAAATTATAATATTTATATTACTGCTTTAGATATTTTTTAATAGAGTGATTATATTAGATTCTTAAAAAAACTCTTCACACTCTCACGCCTGACACCACAAGGCATAATACTATCTAAAAAACTGTTAAAAGTTTAATCTAATTATTATTTAATAATCCCTCTGAAGTCTTACTAAAAAGTAGATGCTGATGATAGCAATAGAGATAAAAATAATAAAAATAGATATATATTATATAGCTATAAGGCTACTAAAGCACTATTATTACTATTAATAATTATAGTAAATAAGAGTAAAAAAAAGGAATAAGTAGATTATATCTTTATAAAAAAAACAATTACTAAGATTCTATAAGAAATTAATATTAAATTTAATAATAAAAAATATCTAAAGCTAGAATAGCTATTTAAATATTTTAAGATAAAACTATTATATAATATACTACTAGCCTTTAATAAAATATATTTATTTTATTTATCTATACTCAATATGGCCAACTAGGGTCGTCTGAGCTATCTCACATGGGGTTGTTAGAGAATTTGAGGAAAACCATGTAAGTTTCCTATACAGAAGATTTCACATATAAATTTGTATTAGAAAAGTTCCTTTATAGAAATTTTTTCGCTTAGGAATTTTTTACTCATAAAGTTTTTTTTTTTATATAGAATTTTTTTACTTAGAAGAATTTTTATATAAATTAATATTAGAAAAGTTCCTTTATAGAAACTTATTAGATAAAAAATCTCTTTTTTTTTTTTCTATTATAAAGCTACACTCTTGAGATCTTTTTGTATAAAATCAAAATTCACTTATAAGAGGCAAGTATAAAATTAAATAATCTTAAATTCTATCTATACTTATAGGACTAGTAAATACTATTATTTTTTCTTAATCTTATAGTTAAAGCTAGATTATTTTTTTATATAGATTTAGATAGCTAGAGCTAGATTTAAACCAGCAATCCTTATACAGTTAACGCTTTATAAATCAGGCAACCAACCCTAATAAATGGACATGTGTAGGGCCTTCCGGGAACGAGCAGTGGAACCGCTCAGCCATCCAGCCTAGTAAAATATATAAATATATTAAATAACTTAAGTAATAAAGAAATACTTTTATAATTTAAAAATTAATATATAATTAAATAATAATAATCTTAATATTATTAATAAAACTCTTTCTTAGAAAAAAATCTATAGAAGATTATAATTTAATAATTAAATCTATTAAAAGAAAAAATAAAGAAATTAAAAGATTAATTATTTACTAAAATTAATATAAAATTTAAAAAACTAGATCTAAGAAAGATATTATTTCTATAAATATTACTTAAAAATAAGATAATAATAATTACTAATATTTTAAATATTAAAATAAGAGCTAAGCACTATAAAGAATAATAGAAAATAATATTTAATATTAATACTAAGATCTAATAATAATAATATTTAATATTTATATATAGAGTATATATATTAAATTATTCTAATAATAATTGTGTGAATCCCTGTCAACCCGGATGTCTGTCTTAGGCAATTTCTTAGGCAATTGCTCGGGCAATTACCTGGCCCGTGGGAAGCCTTTGTAAAATATGTTTTACAACACTATAAGGAATCTCTAGAAAGCTTTATTATATATAATTTATTATATAGAAATAGCATTATGTTTTATATCTAGATATGCTTTATATTTCTTTATAGCTATATTCCTATGTTTTAGTTATTTCTATATGCTCTAGATTAGGATATTAAAGTGACTATTAAGACTCTCTATATAGATATAAATATAATCTCAATCTCCTATTAATTAGTATTAGAAATTAGTTATTAATATTAGGGTTTTTATTATATTAAATTAGTTTATCTTATAGGCTTATTAAACTAGCTTTATATTAATCTAAGTAGTATTTTTAGACTATATAGAACCAACACTAATTAGTAAGACTTATAGATTAATATCTTTATATAAGCTATTTATAAGCTTTATTTCTTATTTTTTTACTATATTTCTATACTTTTATTTCTTTTTATAATATGCTAAATCTATGCGCTGAATCTTTAATAATATAAAAGAAAAATAATTAAGATTTTAATATATTATATTACTAAAAGCTAAATAAATTATAAATATTAGTATCTTTAATTCTTATAAATAAAGTAATAATAATATTAATATTTATATTCTAAATATAATAAAAATCTATAAAAATTTTAAGAATTATGATTTATAGTTTACACTTAAAAAAGACTTTACTAAATAAAAGCTTAAAGATTTTTAGAAAGCATCTATAATAATATTAGTTAAATTCTAATAATTTTTTTAGAAATAAAAAATATATTTACTAATTAAAATCTATTCTATAGAAAGACTTATATTTATATTAAAAAATAATAGATTAGAATAGGATAAGGAATATTTTTTTAAATTTATTAAATATAAAATAAGGAAGTATTTACTATGCTTAGAAACTAAGTTTTCTAAATATTTTAATAAAATAGCTTCTATATATTTATAACTAATAAAAATATTAGCTATACTAGTATTAATATTTATAATAGTTATACTAGTATAAAAATTATTACTAGTACTAGCTTTTATAATATTAAATTCTATATTAAATAATCTATTCTAAAAGTCTATTTAAAATAACCCTTTAGTGTCTGGATATAGTATATTTATTCTAAATAACTCTTTAGTCTCTAAATATAGTATACTAAATTTTTAAGCGCTTTATCTAGTATTATTTCTAAATTATAGATATTAAGATAATAATAAGTAAATAATAAATGCCCTTATATAGCTTATTAGAATATATTTAGATAAGATGAAATATTCTAGATTTAATAATATCTTTAATTAGAAGTATAGAATCTTTTTAAATTACTATTAATATATTAAAGTTTCTAATAATAAATATTTATTAGAAATTATATTTCTTATTATATTAAAAGGTCAAGTATTAATATATTATTATATAAATCTTTAATAATAGAAGAATAATAATTTATATCTAGTTACTAATATAAAGAACTATTTTAAAGGACTAAAGTAAATATAATTAAAGCAGAAGGAATAAATATATATTATCTTTTAAGGAATAATTAATAACACTAAAAATGCTAGAAAATTAATAAAAAAATATCTTAAGATAATATTTTAAGATTTTTAGAAATTATATTATAGATTACTAAGTGATCTATATAATAATACTATATATACTCTTAAACTTCTTAAAATAATATAATTATACCTAGTTTATAAATAAATAATATTAAAACTATTCCTAATTTTTACTAGATTAATATAGGATCTTTATTTAAATATTAGTTAATATTAGAATAAGATATATATATTAGAATAATATCTTATAGATATAAATAGTAAAGTCTTTTATATAGATTAATA
>JAMAGB010000087.1:0-10262 GCA_023625975.1 Talaromyces sp. PYS2103
TAATAATAAATCAAAAAGATTATACTGCAAAATTATTGAATAAATTCAATATATATAATAATTTTAAACCAAAGAAATCACCTGGAAATCCAGGAATAAAACTATATAAAAATAATAACAAAGCAGATAATAAAATAATAGCTCAATATCAATCAGAAATTGGATCATTATTATATTTATCTTTAAAAACTAGGCCTGATATTACATATAATATAAATTTAGAGACTAGATATATAAGTAATCCCTTATATAACATAATCAGTAAGCCACCCACCCATATAAGCAACCTGCCCACCTCTCTAAAAAATAACTCTCTATATTAATTTACTATATTTCAACGCGTCAAAATGCCACTAATTTATAAAAAAGACTCCTAAAAAAGTGCTTAGATTAAGAGAAGAATTTAATTAGCTATTTTTAATTTAAAAAATAGAAAAATTTCTAATATTTATAAAGCTATGTAAATCTATAATATTCTTTATATAACTCTCTAAGATTAATTTAAAGATATTAAATATAAAAGTAAAAAGTGCGCTAATAGTTATAAATTAGCTCAATCTAAAGAGAAATTATTTATTAAATAGATACTTAATTTAAATTAATATAGATTATCTTTCTAGTATTCTCTTATATAAGAAATAGCTAATTATCTTTTTTTATAATATAAAAATTAATAGATTAGAGAAAAATAAGTATATAATCTTATTAAATAATACTTAAAGATTAATTCTAAATTCTTATAAAAATACAACTATAAATATACTAAATATAAAAATCTAAAGATTATTTAAGAATATTTTAACTATATATAAGATACTATATCTTAATATAAAATCCTTTTAGAAAATATTTATAATTTTAATAAGATAGATTTTATTATAGAACTTTATATAACTATAAAGATTATTATTAGAAGTAATTAATATATTTAGCTAAAGCTTTTATAATCTAGAAATTAAGAATAGATAATTATAATTAAAGCTATAAATTTAACTAGATAGGCTCTATCTTTATATATAATTTTTAAAGCAAAGAAAAATATATAATTAGACTAATTTAATAAGCTTCTAGATAATTAGAAAATTAATATTAGTAAAAATAGCTAGACTATAGATTAAATAAGATTAAAATAGCTTAAAACTTATTTTATTTTTCTATATAAATAGTTGTATAATGGGAAGATATTAAATATTGATTTTAAATAACTATAAAAGCTATTTGATAGTAAATTTTAACTATATATATATAGAGAATAATATTATCTTAATCTATATATCACCTTATTCTTCATATCTTTTATAGCCTTTTAATGTTGGCTATTTTACAGTTTTAAAGCAATATTATAAGTAACTTATTAAGTAATAAATAAGACTTAGTTTTAATTATATTAATAAAATTAACTTTTTAACAGCCTTTCCACGCGCTTATATAATAGTATATAAAACTTAAACTATCTAGAATAGCTTTATAACTACTAGATTAGTGCTTTTCAATCTAGATTAAATTATATAATAACTTATTATCTAGTTAAAGACTCTAACACTTTTTTTTAATTAATTAAGTAATATATAATCTTTTTATTTATAAATCTCTTAAAATATATACTAATTTATATATTAGTTAACTATAATTAAGAAGTATATAAATAAGCATATAGAAAGTCTAAATTAAGTAATTAATTAAATAATTATATATATATTAAAAGTATATAAAATAATTATAAATAACCTCTTACTTATATAGAAAGAAAATAATAATTTATAAACTATATATAAAAAAAAGAAGTAAAAGTATAAAAGATCTAATAAATAGCTATTTATTAAATAAAGGATTACTAGAGAAGAAGCTTAAGCACTTATATAAAATTAGATTAAAGCATCTTAGATTATTATTATTATTCTAAATAAACTAGAGCTCCTAGTTTCTTAACTAACTATACACCATTAATTTCACTATAATAGTTATAATATTATAAAGCATCAAATTAATCAATATCCTAATCATACTAGTAGTTAATTTTTTATATAAGAAATATATATAATTAAGAAATTATAATTTGAAATCAATATAGAGAGTTATTTTTCAAAGAGGTGGGCGGGTCACTTACATGGGCGGGTGGCTTACCAATTACGTTAATCATATAAATACTATTAATAATATATAGCAATATCTTTTATATACTCCAAATATTAGAATAAAATATGACTGCTTAGGAAATGATTTATTTATAAAAGGCTATTATAATAGTGACTGGGCTGGAGATATAAATAATAGAAAATCAACTACAGGCTATATTTTTAGCTTATCTAATGATTTAGCTATTAATAACCCTATAAGCTAGAATTCACAGCTTCAAAAATCTGTTGCTTTAAGCACATATAAAGCAGAATATATAGCTATAAAGGAAGCTATTAAAGAAGCTATATATTTATCTAATATATTTAATTATATTAATATTAATATGCAATTAGATTATACATATAGTATTTCTAAAATATTAGTTAATAACGAATCAGCTATAAAATTAGGAGAAAATCCTCAATTTTATAAAAGGTCAAAGCATATTAATATAGCATATTATTTTATAAGAGAAAATATTCAAGAAAATAAGATAAAAATAATATATATACCAACAAAGAAACAACTAGCTGATTTATTAACAAAATCACTAGATACAAATACTTTTGAAAGGCTAAGAAACCTTGGAAATATAACAGAAATTAATAATATAACATAAAATTATAATATAATATACAATATAATATAATATAATATAATATAATATAATATAATATAATATAATATAATATAATATAATATAATATAATATAATATAATATAATATAATATAATATAATATAATATAATATAATATAATAAGAAAGAAAGCACTAATCTCTATATATTTAGAAACATATAAAGATTATAGGGGGATATAAGATAATAAGAAGAATCAAAGATCATATAGAATAGCTGAATTTATACCCACAAACAAGCTTGGCTGGCAAACGCTAAGAAACTGATTTTAGCTGGAAAACTCTGCAGTTCTCTGGGGTTGCTGAGGTCCCCAATCCGGTTTTAGAGACTCGGAGTTTAATAAGAAACTCTGGAAAACTGGAAAACAGGCCTATAGAATGAATATAAATAGAGCTGTATTCCCCTACTAGTAAATTATTATTATCATCAATGCAATCAAGTTTAATACGCTTTCAACAACCACTTTTCTTATTTGTCTTTTATTTCAATCATTCTCTTTTATTCTTCTATGATCAAATAACCTGCTCAAATAACTATCTATAATATTATTATATTTACTAAATTAAGTAATTTTTTATAAATAATAAAATAGATACAGCATAGAATTCTATAATATTATTTAATAATTTTAATTAATTAATAGACTTTAATAGAGATAGTTTTAATAATTATATTAATATTAGTAGTAAGCTAAGAGAATTCTTTACTAATAAAATTCTTATCTATATTAATTATAATAAAGTTAGAAGATTTAAGATATATATTAATCTATACTATTTATAATATATTCTACATTATCTTAGCTAAGATATTGGATAACTATCTTACTATATTAAATTAGATTGCTTTGTTTGTTTGTTTGTTTTAATCAGGCTTATACTCTATATCCAACCTTTATGGTTATGACGGAGTGGTCGAGTCATATGACTTTTTATCACCAATATATAGTTTTAATTATATAATAGATTCTTTTCTATAGAATACTTGACTCACTATAATATAGTTTTAATACTTTATAGCTTTTGGTGCTATCTCTTAATAGGAATAATTTACCTTATAGTTTTAATTAATTAATAAAGAAAATATATAAATGAATAATAAATCTTACTAAAAATAAGAATAGGGGTATAATAGCTAGGAATTAGGATAGAGTATATAATTAGAGCTAGTTCTAGTAGAGATAACTAGGGTTTAGTCCTTGCTTTGAGATGGTAGTTAATTTTTTTAGGAGCTAGCTATGGGATTTGAATCTATATAGCTATGTTGATGGGGAACTAGGGGGTGCTAAGCTCTAGCCGCATACATGCTGCCGCAGCCACGCCGGGGCGGGTAGTTGACCGCTACACCACCCGGCCGGCAAATTAGATTGCTTTATTAATAATATATAATATTAGCTTTTTATTAATATATATAATATTAATAATAATTATATAATTAAAATTAATATTATTATATAATATAAATCTGAATCTATCTAGTAATTTACTATATATTTAATAGTAGTAATAAAACTTATAAATATACTTAATTATATTTATATTTATATTATAATCTATATACTTAAAAATCTAGTATAATCTCTCTGTTAAAAAATATCTAAAGTAGTAGTATAAGTAGTATAGTTCTATTTCTATTAAGAAATATAAATTAGAATTAAAAGAATTAGTAAGATATATATTATATAATTCTTCTTAAACTAGGAATAAATAACTAAATTAGTATATAACTGTGACGTATAAGCTCAAGCTAGATTCCTATTGGCTATCTAGGCAGCCTGTCAAGCTGGAATACTAGATTGAGAGAATAAAAACAACAACAAGATTTAATGGGGGCCGGAGGCACTATTTATCCTTGCTTAAGGACACGGCCACCATTCCTAATGTGGTTAGCGTTCTGGCTATACAGCTTTATATTAGAATACTTAGAATATTCAATATCTAAATATCTGATGAGTAGAGTTATATAATATATATTACAGGGCTATATAGGTCTAGACCATTATATTACTTCTCTTAAAAAAAAAGCTTAGCCTCTAAGCTTATATAAGGCCTTAAAAAAGTAAATAAATAAATTAAATATCTTAAATAAATCAAATCTAATCCTCTAAGGGGTCCTGAACTAGTTTTAGATTATTATAAGACTATAATAGATAATTATAATAAATATAGTTATATAATCTACATCTTAGATATCTAATATTAATATATATTAATAAGTTAGTTAATTCTAAAGGGATAGCTTTGCTTACTAATAAATTAATTACTAATAAATTAAATGCAGCTAGTTCTAATATTAATAAATCTATTTTATCTTTATTATTATTTATATAGTTTATATTATTTAAAAAGAATAATATTATTCTGGTTTAATACTAAGCAAGATATTACACAATTCTTATATAATTAGGATACATATACAGTAATTTAAGCTAAATAGATAGATAGATCTATAAATTTAAACTAAGCTTATTTTAATAAATAGAGATTTTATTACTATTAGGCTAGCCTTAGCTATTTACTTTGTAAAAAAGATATTTAAAGTAGATAATATAGATTTATAGTAAATTAGAGCTTTACTTTAATAAGAAAAGTTAGTTCTTAGTATTTATAATTTTATTAGAATTTAAATATATATATTTTAATTAATTAAGAATCATTTATAGGTCCTATTTATTAGATATTATAGCTAGAGCAAGTTATAGCAGTATTATAATTTATATAGAAGATTCTAGATTTAGATAAATATAGTAAAATCTAGTAGCTTTATTATCTAAAATATTATTATTAATAGCTAACTTAGCTTAGATAGCTAGTAGTTATATATCATATTTATATAATAAACTATTAAATCTTTTTAGATTAAATAAAATAGACTTTAGCTAGATATATAATTAGTTTTAATTTTATATATTAAGCTAGATATATAGTATATTAATTTAATTATACTAGCTTTTAACTTTATTATAAAGCTTAGTAATAATAATACAAACTTATTCTATAATTAGCTAAATAAGTAAGAATAAAAATAATAAAAAATATTAAAAAGAAAAAGTCTAATTAATTAACTTAATAACTAGTCTAAGAAAAAAAGTAAAAAAGAGTTTAAGATTCTATTATATAATATAATAGCACTACTATATAATCATAACTATAGGAAAGCTAGCCTAATTAAGTAAGAAAGAAAGATAAATCTAGTATTATATAATATATAAGCTTAAGCTAGATTTCTATTAGTTATCTAAGTAGTCTGTCAAGCTAGAATACTAGATTAAGAGAATAAAAATAATAATAAGATCTAATAGAGGCTAGAAGTATTATTTATTCTTGCTTAAGGATACAGCCATTATTCCTAATGTAGTTAGTGTTCTGACTATATAGCTTTACATCAGGATACTCGGAATATCTGACATCCGAATATCCGATGAGCAGAGTCATATGACGCACGTTGCAGGGCTATACAGGTCTAGGCCGTCACAATAACTAGAGTTATTATATATAGCTTAGAGCTAATAAAAATATTATATATATTATTATAATATATATTCAAGCAATCTAAATCCTTTAGAGATAGCAAAAATAATATTATAGTTTTAAGAATATAGAATTATATTTCTTTAATAGGGGTCTATATATTAATCAATCTTATAGAATATAAATTATCATATAGATGGGAACACCAAATTTTGGCACTTTTAAAATTTTATGCTTATTAAGCTTTCTAAAGGGCCTTATAGGCTTCTTAGTACCAAGAAACCTCTATAGCAAGTCACTAGGAACTTCTAGGAGCTACTAAAGATCTAGGAACTATAGGGTCTAGATTAGAGATTAATTTTTTTAAGTCTTTTTAAATCTAGCTACTATTGTCTCTAGACACCCTTAATTTATTTAAAGCTTTTAAAAGTAGTTAAATCTAATCTAATAAGCTAGTTTTAGATATTAGAAATGCTATATAGATACTATAATAGTAGTAAATAACTAAATAAAATACTAGAATAATATCTAGATAGTAGTTATTTTTAGAGCTTATTATAGAATTTAATATATTAAAAAATAGATTTAATAAGGCTACTAGCTTGCTAGAAGAAAAAATATATAAAATTAAATATATAATACTTATTAAAATAGTAAGATTTAGAATTATAAGATTTATTAAAGACCTAATAGATACTACTTTATTTATTATAAAATATTATAAGAAATAGCTAATAATAGCTAAAAATTAGATTAAAGAATAATAAACTCTTATTATAATTCTTATAAATAGAATAAAATATCTAGAGAATTATCTATAAATTATTATTATTAAAAAATATCTATTTATTAATCTCTTTATAGTAAGAGCTAATATTAAAATATTTAGATTATTACTAAAAGCTAAGTCTATAATAGATTTAATATTTATTTTAAAAGAGCTAGCTTTTATATCTAAAAGTCTAGTAGATAACTTATTTATATAATAAAATCTATTGTAATATTAAAAATTAATAAAGTTTTCTAAATAGACTATATAAGCTACTAAAATCTCTATATAGAAGCTTAGAGTAATTAAAAAAACTCTTAAATAGCTTAGAATAGTTTTTAAACTAATATTTAAAAAATAGATATCTATAGCTAGTAATAAAGTATAAACTATTACTAGAATTTAAAAAATTATATAATATAAAAGACAGTCTATAAAGTCTTATAAGACTAAAATAATACTAGATTTAAAACTAGTAAGTATCTAGAATAAGAAAGAATAGTATTTAATTTTGAAATATTAATATTTAAAAAATATTTTAATAGCTACTAAAATAGATATTCTTTTAGCTATTAATTAAGCTTTTATAAAAATAGATCTTTCTAACTTTATTAGAATAATTAATTCTAGATATATAATTTTAAAGACTTTTATAATATTTTTAAAGTATAGAATCTTTAGCAGTATATTTATTCTTATTTATAATAATATATTATTAGTAACTATTTAATAACTAGATCTAATAGTTATTTTAATAAAGATTAGTAAATAGTAATACTAAGTAAAGATTTATATAATATTTATAAAATACTATATAAATAATAAATAAGGCCTAAAGCTAGTTTATAAAAAGATTAAGCTTAGTATTTCTTATAGATTTAAATAATAATTAATCTAGCTTAAGAGCCTAAAAGTCTTATAAGCTAATAATTAAAAATTTAGTATTATAATTATAATAATAGATTTTCTAAAAAAAGTCTAGATATTAATTAATAAAAGTTTTAAGTTTAATAATTAATACTATTATATAGAGTGGAATCTATTGGCTGGAACATCAAATTTTGGCACTTTTGAAATTTTATACTTATTGAGCTTTTTAAAGGGCCTTATAGGCTTCTCAGCATTAAGAAATCTTTATAATAAGTTACTAGAAATCTTTAGAGACTGCTAGAGACCTAGAAGCTATAGGGCTTAGATTAAAAATTAATTTCTCTAAGTCTTTTTAAATCTAGCTATTATTACTCTTAAGCACTTCTAATTTATTTAAAGCCTTTAGAAATAATTAAAATTAATCTAATAAGCTAGCTTTAGGCATTAGAAATACTATATAGATATTATAATAATAGTAAATAATTAAATAAAATACTAAAATAATATCTAGATAGTAGTTACTCTTAGAGCTTATTATAAGACTTAATATATTAGAAAATAGATCTAATAAAGCTATTAGCTTACTAGAAAAAGAGATATATAAAATTAAATATATAGTACTTACTAGAATAGTAAAATCTAGAGTTATAGAATTTATTAAGAATTTAATAGATATTATTTTATTTATTATAAAATATTATAAGAAGTAGCTAATAATAGCTAGAAATTAAATTAAAAAATAATAAGTTCTTATTATAATTTTTATAGATAGAATAGAATATTTAGAGAATTACTTATAAATTATTATTATTAAAAAATATCTATTTATTAATCTCTTTATAGTAAAAGTTAATATTAAAATACTTAGACTATTATTAAGAGCTAAGCTTATAATAAACTTAGTATTTATTCTAGAAAAACTAGCTCTTATATTTAAAAATCTAATAAATAGCTTATTTATATAATAGGATTTATTTTAATATTAAAAACTAATAAAGTTTTCTAAATAGATTATATAAGCTGTTAAAGCCTCTATATAGAAGTCTAAAATAATTAAAAAGGTC
The DNA here is from genome assembly GCA_023625975.1 of Talaromyces sp. PYS2103. Lineage (NCBI taxonomy): Eukaryota > Fungi > Ascomycota > Eurotiomycetes > Eurotiales > Trichocomaceae > Talaromyces > Talaromyces sp. PYS2103. The sequence continues at coordinate 8,931 of JAMAGB010000087.1, forward strand.
TCTAAATAGCTTAGAATAATCTCTAAGCTAGTATCTAAGAAATAGATATCTATAGCTAGTAATAAAGTATAAATTATTATTAGAACTTAAAAAATTATATAATATAAAAAATAACCTATAAAATCTTATAAGGCTAAAATAATATTAGATTTAAAATTAATAAATATTTAAAGTAAGAAAGAATAATACTTAATCTTTAAATATTAATATCTAAAAAATATTCTAATAGCTATTAAAGTAGATATTCTTTTAGTTATTAATTAAACCTTTATAAAAGTAGGTCTTTTTAACTTTATTAGAGTTATTAATTCTAGATATATAGCTTTAGAGGTCTTTATAGTGTTTTTAGAATATAGAACTCTTAATAGTATATTTATTTTTATTTATAATAATATATTATTAATAGCTATTTAATAGCTAGATCTAGTAATTATCTTAATAAAGATTAGTAAATAATAGTATTAAGTGAAGATTTATATAATATTTATAAAATATTATATAAATAATAAATAAAGTTTAGAGCTAGTCTATAAAGAGATTAAACTTAGTATTTTTTATAGGTTTAAATAATAATTAATCTAGCTTAAAAGCTTAAAAATTTTATAAACTAGTAACTAAAAATTTAGTATTATAATTATAATAATAGATTTTCTAGAAAAAGCTTAGATATTAATTAATAAAGATTTTAAATTTAGTAGCCAGTACTATTATATAGAGTTTTATTAGAAATCTAATTCTAAGAGTATATATTTAAGATACTATAGAATAAGTTACTTTAGCTTTAGAACTTATAGTAAGAGACTTTTAAGATATACTATTTATATTAGAGATTATAAGATTTTAGAGTACTTATATATAGTATTAAATTATAGAATTAAATCTATTAAATTATATTAATATATAGCTATTAAATATACGAATTATAAAGATTCTTATAAAGTAATATTATCTAAGTATTTTAAAATTAGAGAGACTTATTAGTAAATTATATACTAGATTAAAGAATAATTAATCTAAAATCTTATTTTTATATTTTTAAAATTTATTATAGTGCTTCTAAGACTTATATAGTATATAGAGCCCCTAGAACTAGATATAAATATAAAAATTAATATTTATAACTTTTTTTATTTTTTAAGTTTTTTATTATTATTACTAGCTATTAATAATAATAACTAAGTCCCTAAAATATCTAAAACTATTACTTAATATTAATATTTTAATATAATTATATCTATATTAATTCTATAATTTATATAATATTAAAAATAGTACTAAATATTAAAATTAGAATAACTTATTTTTAAGAATTTTTAATACTTAAAAAATATG
>JAMAGB010000088.1:0-10053 GCA_023625975.1 Talaromyces sp. PYS2103
TAAAATATTATATTTTTAATTAAAATTATTCTAATATTCTATATAATAATTTTTATATTATTTTATTATATAATTTTAAAGAATATTTAATAATATTAAAATATAAAATATATATAGTTTTTGCTTTAACTTTATAGACTTTAATTAAAGCTTTGAATTATTTTTAATTAATATTATATAAATTTAATATCTTATAAATATATATTTAAAATTCTATGAAATTATATTTAGATTTGGGTGAGTTATAAGTGTTTAAAAATGATGGGTTTTTTAGATTTTGTATGGGGAAAAATCGGGTATCAGGTGGGTCTGGGTATCAGGTGGTGAAGGACAGTACCTACAACTAATTGTATCTCGGATCATCTTGCCCACCACCAGATTGTGCATTGCGCCTCTTCGACGCGTCGAATCGGTCTCAGATTACCACAAGGTCCACCGGGCCTGATGCCTGGCTGTTTCTTTCTCCGCTATATGCTTTCTTGAAGTCTCGGATTATTGCATCATCATTGACTCTGTCACACCAGGTGGAGATTTCAGGATTCTAAGCTGTTTCCATTCTTGCCTCGACTTTCTACACATTATGGCACACTATTTATGTTTTCAAGATAAATACCAAACTTGCAGACTTGAAAGTTGAACTCCATCCACCGCCTTTGCCAAGCCATCTGTTATAGCCAAGATGATGTGCACGGTCCTGCACCAAGGAGCGCGCGAGAATAGCTAGATGGAATTTTAAGTGCATTAAACAATGTTGAAGGGCAAGCTGAAGTTAAGAGTTAAGCCCCTAACCAGCTATGGAGTGGTTACAGAACCGTTAGAGTACCTTAAAGGTCTCAATCTTGTAACACTATCCGCAAGTTCATATATATACTTGCTTGAGAGCCAGTCCAAGCATCAACTTCCATCACAGGGCCTGGTGGAAATTTCAGTCACTTGAGGACCATGTCGTATTTACCAAATGCTATCTACCTATGGGTCCCCGTAGAATCTTACTTGTGCGAATATCTTGAGTGTCTCATTCTGAAAGTTTGGGACTGGTTGTGTAGCCTTTCAACACTTCATCGATCAAAGCCATGATTCTTCCCAATCTCTCATCCTCGAGTCGCGGTACAACGACCTGTACGCTCAGTGTGGTGCCCAGGTATACTTTCCTGTTGACGGTTTTCTCGTCCCACAACTCTCGGCACCCATCGTCCGAGCTACTCAGCGACTCTCCCCCGAGTGGCTGTCCCAGGCGAAGATCTTGCTCGACCACATCTCTGATGGGGATGGTCCCTGCAGGATAATCCAACATTACAAACACGTTCGTGTAACCTAAACTGTTGTATCTGTCAATCTCGGGCACAGGGTGAGGTGCCACAGGGCAAATGATGGCGTCGAGTTTCCTCGTCCTCCTGCCATATTTATCCACTTCTGACCAGATCTGTAGCATCTCATGCTCGAGTTTCGTGCGTCGAGTCTGCAGCTGAGCCACTTCTGTAAGCTGGCAGGGTTTGCTGATTTTGAATCTCGATTGCATCCAGGGAATCAGTGGTTCTTGCGTGGACTCCAAGAGCTTTCCCATGAGGACACCACCGTCAATGCCGATCAGCTTGTCCATGATACTTTGTGATTGGGTCCACGCCGTTGGAGTCGAGACTTCAACCACCTGAATATTCGGATGATTTTTCAGGCTCGATGTAACTTCAGAAAGAATTTGGTCCACGGGTGGTAGTATGGTGCAGTTCCCGTCACATCGCAGCACACCGATGACAACCTCTCCGTTCGGGCCAGCTCCCTGGAGGCGTCCTTGAGCATCCGTCCACTCACCAAACACGCAGTCTTCCGCCCACAGGCTGGCCCTTGGCACCAGCTCTTTCATGATGAAGTTGATATCATCGATGCTCCGTGCCAGTGGACCTGACACGGGTTGCACAGTCATCCTGGTCATACCTTCGGTCACCAAAACTGCTTGTCCACCGTATGGTAACCTCAAGTTGCTCGGTTTGAAACTATAGACTCCATTTGCCATGGCTGGGATTCTGACACTACCACCAAGATCAGTGCCAATTCCGACGAGAGAGCCTTTCATCGCCACCATGACACCTTCCCCTCCCGAGCTTCCACCGGCTGTGCAAAGTCGGTTGACGGGATTCATCGTTCTTCCAAAGACATTGTTTATGCTATCGAGACTCGACAACGTCTGTGGCACATTGGTCTTGGCCACAATGACTGCTCCCAACGACAATAGAAGATCGACCAGAGGTGCATTTTTCTCTGCCGGCTTGAAGCACAATGCCGCCAAACCTGTGGAGCTATCGACTCCTTTGATATCGAACGTATCTTTGACACTGACTGGTAAACCGTGCAAAGGGCCAAAAGTGGTCCCATGCTCATCCAGGTATTCATCTAGAAACCTCGCACGTTCTGCGGCTTGCTTGAACAAGGGCTCAGTCAAGCAATTCGTCAACTGATGTGCCACCGCTGCACGGTGACAAAAAGCGTTTATCACCGTCTCGGCGGAGAACCTTTTGCGTGATATCACCTCAAGGAGCGTGGCGACGGCGTAGTGCTCGGTGATCTCGATTTCTTCCTTGGACAAAAATTTCGAAGGAACATCTAGTACACTTTGAGGTCCGTCCGCGAAGCACGGAGGGTCTTTAGGCAAGTGATCGGAGGATATGCGCCAATGTGACGGGATACAGGCGTCCCGATCGCTTTGTTTGCGACGGGCGATAAGTACCCAGGGCGCTTCTGAAGAGGTGATTGCCATTTTCGTAGAGCTGTGCACTATGTCTCTAACCCAGCCACCACAGAGTCACTTAAAAATTGTTTTATATTGGGCGCTGGATGCTGGAGCTGTTTTTTCCGCTTTTTCAAATCCGAAAATACGGGCCGGTACGTCGGATAAGGTCCAGGACTGTGTACCTAAGGAAGTAGAATGGAAGAAGAGATGAACCCTCCTATATAGTTCCTGATTGGGGAAGGCGTGATAATCCACACAGTCTAAGATAAGAATCCCCCAAAGAGGCTTAGTCGCTCGGGGTCGCACCCGACGTCCGAGTGCGGGCTATCCCGATCTTCTACTCATGAATACCTACCACGCAGTCGCAGCCAGTCACAATTTCAATCGGAACAAAGACCGCTCTCGAGAAGAGATCCACAATAGACACTTGGAGTTCTAATGCTTGGCGGTATTCGCTCGGGACCGCCGCCCGCCTGAGTGTGTGCACGCATGTTGCAGTCTTCATAGCGATGCCTGACCGTCAGCGTGTCCAACCTGTACTAGCCTGCGCTAGATGCTATTCGCAAAAGAAGAAGGTGAAGAAATCTTGGATTTTGGTCTGTTCAATTTGCGGGACTGAGCAGCCAGTTGACATATGAATTCAGTGCGACAAGAAGTTGCCTTCTTGCTCTCGATGCATCATAGCAGGTAAAGAGTGTGAAGGCATCAACCGACATAGCCGCAAAAAAGTCCCACGAAGGTGCTTCGCCCATATTTTATGGTCGCGTTTGGCTGAGACTAATACCGTTCGCAGTGTGCTCCAGTATTTGGAGAAGCGATTAGCTGAGATTGAGCGAGACCAAAGAGCCCGGACAGGACCGCATGATATCCAAATCGAGACAGAAAGGACAGCTTTGAAGACATCCAATGTCTCTAGACATATTTACGCTCAAGCTCTCCAGAGGATAAGCATCTCGATACGCAGCTTGTATACAACGAGCTGCGTGGGCAGTCACCCGGGGCTCCTCCACGAATCCAAGTTATTTTACCCGACAGAACGACCTCCTCACAAGGTTCCAGTACATGGTCTCTACTACAGACATCTTGGAAAACGAGCAGGCCATAACAATGAGTCTCAATTCTTAGGAATCGATGCTTTGCGAATTCCTTTTGAAGTTGCAAGGCACATCTTTAACAACTACGTGAACACGATCCTACCGCGATATCCATGTTTTACCAGCAGTGAGCTATGGCATCACTTTGGGCAAGTCTATTCTAATCAACAGGCAAATGACCCCTCATTACCAGATGTCAGCCGTTTTATCGTATCGATGGTGTTGGCAGTCAGCTGCCTCACATCACGGTGTGAAGACTTCTCCAGAGTCGCATCAATGAGCGAGTCGCTTTACCGCGATGCCATGCGCCATTGGACCTTTCTAAAGCAGTCTAACATCAAATCACTTCAAGGACTTCTTCTGTTGATACAACTCGGTTTTTCGTTGCCATATATCAATAATGTATACTACTTGGGTAGTGAAGCCGTACGCATGGCCATCGGATTAGGCCTTCATCAAGAAGGGGATCCTACCCAGGGGCTTAGTTCACAGGATTTAAGCCTGCGGAGACAGATATTTTGGATGGTATAGTTTTGAAAGCCCATAAAAATACTGTTAGTTATCTTTCTCGGCACTAACAACGGGAAAAGGTCTATTTGGTCGACAGGACTATTGCCATTTCAACAGGATCACCCCCATGTGTGAGCGATGAGCATATCACCACAAGCTTGCCTGGAGATGGTGAAGAAGGGAGCCATACTGCCGAGATGTTTACATCATCTGGTGATATAAGACTAAACGCGAAACATTTTTTGCTACAGATCCAACTATGCCGGCTTCAATCCGAAATATACGAGATCAAATTCTTCGACCGGGCTATTCCAGACCAATTTTCGAGTCACGCAAACTGGGTCCAGCACATTGAAGAGCGCATAAGAAGCATGCTTAATCTTTCAGTCTCCTCGGATGGTGTCGTTCCGCAATGGATAGTCAACACTGCACATCACAGCCAGAACTTGTTGCATCGACCATATCCCGGAAATATGGCACCAAGCTATGCTTCATTATTGGCCGCAACGACTAGCGCGATTAGCCTGATCAATGGGTATCACAAGACTTTTCGGACCACGAGATTAACCTGGACGTTCATGGTAGTCAACGATGCGTTTCAAGCAGCAATTGTACTACTGTATATCTTCAGGAACTATGGATACGTCGTCCGTGAAGCTTCTCTAGAAAATGAGCTCCTTTCTGCATTTGACAACTTTATGGCGATTCTTGTGAGTAATACACAGGATCTTTGAAATCTCAATGGACGCTAAGCCTTAATAGGATGATGAGGCACAGAGGTGGCCAGTAATCGCTATCACCAGCTTGTATATCAAAGATCTCCGAGATGTCGTATTTTCAAATCAACCAGGTTCGATCGGCTCAGCAAATGATCTGAAGCTCCTTACGGAGCTTGAATTACTGCTCTCCCAGCGTCGCATTCGCAGCATATATCAAGCAAACACTGAGGATCAACATCCGTTTCTATCCGTAGAACCTTCATCATCTCACGAGTATTCTCAACATCCATTTTCAGACGACATGTGGCAGGAGTTCATTGGAGCCCAATTCGATTTTGAGGAAGCATACTCGGTTAACTTTCTCGAATCCTCTTGGCTGGGTCAACAGCAGCAGACGCTTCTCACGAGTACCGCAGATGCTACAGACGAAATACCAATCCCGGAACTTCCGAAAGACATCAAGGATGTCCTTAATTCAATGCCATCTTGTAGCTTCTGTCGCGATCAACACATTCGGTGCGATCGCGAGCTTCCATGCTGCGGTGCTTGTCACAGATCACGCCGGGAGTGTGTTTATTATGATCTTATATTATCGCAAGAAATGCCCCGGAGGTTGGTCGCTGTCTTCTAGTCGTACTCTTTTGGACTCAGATAGCTTATACGAGTGCTTTGACATCCTAGGAATATCCGTCATTTAATACAAAGAATCACAGCGGCAAGCCAACATGTACCACCGCCTCAGGATATGCCCTCGGCTTCTACACTTCCTTCTAAGTCTGTCTCTAAAGCCCACTCACAGCTAACTTGGGGCATCAATCTCTTGATCCCAGCTATGACTACCTCCAAGCTTGGCTCGGGAAAGTCACAAGACGAGCCCAAGTCCTCTATACAGACCACAGATCAGGATTATTCATTCTTTGGCGTGTCAAGTCACCTTGCGTCGATAAATTTAATTATGCTTCCGCTGGGAGAACGTACCTCTGCAACTCTCGGACGCGAACCCAGTGGCAGATGGATCCCTAATTCCAGCACATCGATGGTCCAGGTTAACCGCCCGGATATTTCGATCGCCTTGCGTCTGTTTGCTGTGTTTTACAGATCAGTCCACGTGTGGTATCCCGTCATGAATGACGACTCTTTGCAGAGCCTTCTCTCATATTGCTACACCGAACCACTTGATTCTTGTTTGGACCACAACCAGGAGCTGTTCTACTTGATTCTTGCCATAAGCAGTCAATTAACGAAGAGAGCGGAGCACGGAGTAAACTTCACGCCGGCTGCATACTTTGCAAAAGCCACTTCACAAGCCAACACCAGCTGTGATCACTCGTCGGGTTCCAGTACTTTGCATATGATGCAGAGATCTCTGCTCATATGTATATACCTGCTCCTAAGCCCTGGGGGAGGCGATGTTTGGAGGAATCTTGGTTTTGCGATTCGCCTCTACTTTGACATGTCTCACGGCCGTTTTGAAAATATCAATGGCCTGGATGAAGGTCATCTCACTATGCTCGCCAGAACCTTGTATTGCATCGAGGGGTACGTGCAAATACCAGAATCGAAAGCACTTGACTAATAACAAGTGCAGGAAAGTCACTGCCGCATTTGGTCGGCCAACGGTGTTAATTACAGGCGATAAATTACGTGATGTCAGGACAAGAATTTCCATCGCATGCAAGCTAAACTGACATTTTTTAGGAACTGACTCAGCCAATCTGTAACACCACAGAAGAACGCGTATCTATACAGTTCTACCGAATCTCGACAATGAAAATGCAATTACAAAGCCTCTTGCTCTCCGAAGCATCCATGCAGCGCAATGCAGGAAAATTCAATGAAAGATGTGAAAAGGTTCGAAAAGAACTACTCCAATGGCACCAGTCTTGGAAAACTGACTTCATCCCCGCTATCACGAGCGAGCTGCACGACTGGAGAGGAGCTGTCCAGTATCTCGAGGCATGGGGCAGCTTGCAATACAATGAAACTATTCTCATGCTCTCCAGGTTTTCATCGGAGACGACTGAATATGTTTTCAACGCTGTTCGAGAAGTTGTGTCTTGCTGTAGCCTCCTCCTCAGAGAGCATCAACATTCGTTTTGTCTTATTTACGACCACGAGATGCGTCACCAGATTCCGGTATTTCCCACTGATTGGACCATTTCACACCTTCTTTTCTCTGCTGCGCTTCATCTACTTTCTTCTGAGAAGCGAGATGCGACGGACCGAAATGTTTGGGAACGAACGGTGCGATCTTGCTTAGCAACTATGGCGTTGATGGAGGCTGATCCCGCCAATCTGTCTATGGGTTTCTCGGAGATATTGGAAGGATTGTATAGTCATGACGACAACAATACTGGTCAAGGGATACAACCAGAATGAATTTGATGATTAGACTGCAATCTCTATTATGTGCAAACGATTTTTTTTAAAGAAAATTGTTAACAGACTGCGCTGGACTCGAGTGAAACAGGAACTCGGAGCCGCTGGAGACACCAAGCTTCACAAGCCAATGAATTATCTTGCTAAAAAGAAACGCTGCACTACCTGGGTTAATTCATCTGCTCAAATTGCAGAGGGTCTCGGTGTCCAGTGCCCAGACCGAACGTCAATGCCTTGGATCGATTGTCTCAATCAGTACAGCTGGGCTTTTGTTTTACTAACCGATCTTACCATCAAGTGTTACCTCACATTCCCGTAACTAAATATGCGTACGATTTCTGGCACTCTCTTGCAGGGATCGAGGGCTTTGGCTTAGGAACCCTCTTCCGCCGTAGTGTGAACAGTGAGCAGTGATCTAGTAGGCCTGTGCCCGGAACTCCCATGTCTATAGGTTCCTGATCACCCAGAGGAAGGTATGATTCATATTTATCAAGAGGACCTTGTCATTCATCCATTCTCTATTCTTCCGGGTTATAGCTGAGCGTGATATCACCTGGGGGTGGGATGATATCTTCCAGGTTGCAACAAGATGATGTATCACACGTACCGGTATTTGTATTACGTATACTCGTAATAACAGGATGGCTCACCTGGATATGAAATAGTATTCAGCAGATCAAGTATATGGAACACTACAGTGACGTTCTTTCACTTATAGAAGACAATATCTTTTATGCACTCCTCCATGTTTTCATAGGGCTTCTTGTACCCCTATCGACTCGTACTACTATGTCAAGAGGGCATTGCGTAGAATCATGTAGGTACTAACAAGAAAGGATGTATAATTTCCCCTAAAAGTAATTGCACTCCGTGTATGCCATAGCTAAATATGCCGGAGACTGAAATACTTATCGTAAAGCCAGGGAACGGTATTCGTGGCCTAGAAGCCTAAAGGGGTAATTTTAGGGTTTGCTCCGCTCCAGCCCTAACATGAGAGTTCAACTACAATCGATACTTTGGTTCACGATTACACCTGAAGGACAAAATTACATATAAAACATTGTTTTCACAGCCCCCGTCACGATAGACAAGACGCCAAACATTGAAAGGGCTGAGCTCTAGACGAAGGGTCTCGGCAATTATCTCGATGGAGCGCTTAGAGGCAGCGTAGCTTCCTGCACCGATTTACATGGTTATTTATCAGAGAAAGCTATGTACAGCTACACTTAGAGGGTTGTAGATTCGTCGACGCATCGTCGCAATGAAGGGCAAAGGATTGGATGCCGCCACAACAAAGGTCACGGCGGTTGATATCCAACCCGCTGAGCCAGCGGAGGCTCTACTCATCCATCCAGGGAACGTTAACATAGCCCAAAATGGAGGTGATAAAAATCATATGACCCTTAGCCTTCCTGGGTAGCATTCAGTTTTTCATCTAGAATAGGCATGAAATAGATGCGGCCTGCATTGTTAATAAGATAGTCTAAAGTACTATCTATCTGAATGCTAACTATCTTAACATCTATAGCAATCTAGTCAGATTTTATTAAGTTCAGTGCCAGAAAGATGATATTTAGGAGGTCTTATAGGTTGGATATCTTCTAGATATTACAGATAATGGCAAAGACAAGGTAGCCTTGTCGCTGGAAGGTCAGTGTGAGTCTATATCCAATGCCATAGTCACTGCATCTAGTGATAAGGACAGATTATGTACGGCATGATCAACAGAGCGAGATGGGGTCGAATATGGGGCCAGTGAAGAAGAGACGGAAAGAATCAAGGAGCAAAAGGGCAACTGAGTATCGTTGGAAGAATCATTAGAAATCCAATTTATAGAGGGAAGGCGCTTCGGTCATGAAATGTTACCAACACTGTGAGACCTATGCAACTGGGCTATGGTGATAGTATCCCTGTCTCTCGATCGCCAATCAAGAGCCCTGGATCCATGGTGGAGCGTGGTTAAACAGAGATAACCTCAGCCAGGGAGTTCAACTATCTTTGTCTGCCTAGGCTCGGCATTATTTTAGAATGTACGTCTACCTAGGTGGTATTGTATTTCCCGGCCCAGGGACATATGTCTTGAACTAGTCGGGCCATGTCTTAGAGTGTTGGTTGGGGGCTGTGATTTGTTCTGATCAGACAGTCAGCTATGCTACGAAGGCATGTGTGTAGTTTAGCGGACTGGCAAGGCATACTCTTGATCGGTATTCTTATCAAGAAGGCATAGTCAAGATGGCGGCAGGTGACGCCTATCAAGGCGTTTTCCAAAATGTGATCCAAAGCTGACGGATTTGTAAAGGCGCCGGTACTCGGATATCAATATCGAACCCCTTGAGCATACTGCACAATTAGAATAAAATTGCACTGATTACAAGAGAGCGTCACATCACAAAGCATATCCCCCATCAACTAACAATCCAATGCCATATACAAAACTACTCATAGGAGAGGCCAGAAAAAGGATCGCGTCGGCTATCTCTTCCACCTCTCCAACCCTCCCTATAGGCGCGGATAGCATATCCCGAGCCATGGCACCAGCCTCATTAACCGGTTAGGGTTAGGGTTAGGGTTAGGGTTAGGGTTAGGGTTAGGGTTAGGGTTAGGGTTAGGGTTAGGGTTAGGGTTA
>JAMAGB010000102.1:7500-10340 GCA_023625975.1 Talaromyces sp. PYS2103
GGTTTAACAAGATTACCCAGACCTCTCGGCCAAGGTGATGTACTCGCTGGCCCTGTCAGTGTAGCGCGCGTGCGGCCCAGAACATCTAAGGGCATCACAGCATCTATCCAGCGTCACATGGCGTAACGACTGGACCCAGTCAGTTAGACTGACCCCCCCGCACCTCGACTTATCGGGTCTCATTGCGGAGGCTCGGTTTCCCGAGGGATTAGCACGTACCTTAAGCGACCGTGGTCGCCCACCCCTTTGCGCGCGTTGCGACGGTCTGGCGCTACCCAGACTCGCCACAGGATCGGCCTGGTCTCCCGAGGCGTTCCCTGTACCAGGTGGTGTCGCCCGCATCACGCGGCCGAGCGGGAGGCTCGACCCCGTCTCCTCCCGATAATGGGGGCTTTCCCCGAGGAGATCAAGATGCTGGACTAGCAGAATTTGGGCTCTACTGTTACAGGCCTGTGTAGGTTAACCTGTTATTGCCACGTACTTCCATCGGCTTGAGCCGATAGTCCCCCTAAGAAGCCAGCGGCCCGCAAACGCGGACCGGGCTATTTAAGGGCCGAGGTCTCGTTCGTTATCGCAATTAAGCAGACAAATCACTCCACCAACTAAGAACGGCCATGCACCACCATCCAAAAGATCAAGAAAGAGCTCTCAATCTGTCAATCCTTATTTTGTCTGGACCTGGTGAGTTTCCCCGTGTTGAGTCAAATTAAGCCGCAGGCTCCACGCCTTGTGGTGCCCTTCCGTCAATTTCTTTAAGTTTCAGCCTTGCGACCATACTCCCCCCAGAACCCAAAAACTTTGATTTCTCGTAAGGTGCCGAGCGGGTCATCATAGAAACCCCGCCCGATCCCTAGTCGGCATAGTTTATGGTTAAGACTACGACGGTATCTGCAACTGATCCCAGGCTTTCACCCTGGGCTTCGACTATATCTTAAGGGACGGATCCCCCACCGACATCTAGTCTGTGAACTGCACGCGTGGCCCGGGGGGCTGTAGCGCTTGGTTGCAGGTTATCCATTGTCACATCCTGAGCGTTGTTACCATACCCTGGGTCATTACCCCGGCCACTGACACCTTTCGGCGGCAGCTTGGTAGCTCAGGCTTTAGGACGTTCCCGCAGTTTGACGGTGTTGCCTCCCCTGGAGGGGAGACTAGCAAGACACTTTGAGCTTACTTTTGACGACCAAATACCAATTTAGGCCCATCTCGCAGGAGATGAAGCCTAAATTTACTGCTTAAATCGTCTTCGATCCCCTAACTTTCGTTCCCTGATTAATGAAAACATCCTTGGCGAATGCTTTCGCAGTAGTTAGTCTTCAGCAAATCCAAGAATTTCACCTCTGACAGCTGAATACTGACGCCCCCGACTATCCCTATTAATCATTACGGCGGTCCTAGAAACCAACAAAATAGAACCGCACGTCCTATTCTATTATTCCATGCTAATGTATCCGAGCAAAGGCCTGCTTTGAACACTCTAATTTTTTCACAGTAAAAGTCCTGGTTCCCCGCCACAGCCAGTGAAGGCCATGGGATTCCCCAGAAAGAAAGGCCCATCCGGACCAGTACTCGCGGTGAGGCGGACCGGCAGGACGGGCCCAAGGTTCAACTACGAGCTTTTTAACTGCAACAACTTTAATATACGCTATTGGAGCTGGAATTACCGCGGCTGCTGGCACCAGACTTGCCCTCCAATTGTTCCTCGTTAAGGGATTTAGATTGTTCTCATTCCAATTACAAGACCCAAAAGAGCCCTGTATCAGTATTTATTGTCACTACCTCCCCGTATCGGGATTGGGTAATTTGCGCGCCTGCTGCCTTCCTTGGATGTGGTAGCCGTTTCTCAGGCTCCCTCTCCGGAATCGAACCCTAATTCCCCGTTACCCGTTGCCACCATGGTAGGCCACTATCCTACCATCGAAAGTTGATAGGGCAGAAATTTGAATGAACCATCGCCGGCGCAAGGCCATGCGATTCGTGAAGTTATTATGAATCACCAAGGAGCCCCGAAGGGCATTGGTTTTTTATCTAATAAATACACCCCTTCCGAAGTCGGGGTTTTGCGCATGTATTAGCTCTAGAATTACCACAGGTATCCATGTAGTAGGGTACTATCAAATAAACGATAACTGATTTAATGAGCCATTCGCAGTTTCACAGTAAAAGAGTGCTTATACTTAGACATGCATGGCTTAATCTTTGAGACAAGCATATGACTACTGGCAGAATCAACCAGATACGACCTTCGCGCGGGCCCCCGGAGGGACCCGGCCGCCACCCCCCGGAAGGGGCGGAGCAGGTATATCGTGGAAGGGATGCGTGACGCACCCGGCCCCGGAAGGGCGTCGCCAGCGTACCGGCAGCGCCCCCGAGACCATCCCTATTGCCCCCACTGAATTTCCCAGAGCGAGGTCCGCGACAGGCACCCTCGGCGCACCGTGAGGCGCGCGTCGGGGCTGGCACATACTGCTCCAAGAGGAGGCCAACCGGCGCGGCACGCCCATTGGACGGAACCCGCACCGGCCGTACCCCCCGGAATCTGCGATGGAAGGGTAACCAACGGTCAACAATCCACAGATCCCAACGGCGCTGGCGACCGACGGCCACCAGTACCTTCTCGCCCCGGTGGGTGGGAGTGCCCGAAGGCCCTCTGACACCCGCGTGGGGGGAGACACCAAGCCCGGTCGGGGGCGCTCCACTCGAGAGTCGAAGCGCGGCCCGGGACGGGCGAGGTGCACGAACAGGTATGGAAAATGAGATGCCCGCAAGCGGACTGCCCGAAGGCAAGGCCGGTGGGATGGCCGGTGGGAGGGCCGTTAGGCGCTCCTTTAACCAGCCGT